>JBBMKC010217897.1:0-12468 GCA_037834085.1 Bipalium vagum
ATAAAATTAAAAATAAAATTAAAAATAAAATTAAAAATAAAATTAAAAATAAAATTAAAAATAAAATTAAAAATAAAGATAAATAGAAAAAAATAAATTAAAAAAAATATATAAAAATTAAGAATAATAATTTTCACTAATATAAAAAAATTAAATTTCTCTTTCCTTTTGTAAAAATAAATAATAATAAAAAGAAAAAAAATAATTTGAGTCTGAAACCATGAAATTGTTAGAAAGGAAACTTGGTGAATCAAGAAAGCTGTTGGCTGAGAAGCTAATCGTTTGGGAGACCTCAGTAAGCGACGGTGATCAAGTGGAAAGAGAACGACTCTCTCGACTTTTGCCAAAAACAGGCGTTGTTGAAATAATTTTCTGTGGGGAAGGTTTTGAGAGAATTAAATGAAAAGATTTCTTTTGAACATCTCCAGAAAAAACTTTCGATTTTAATGTTGTGAAATACAAAGTATGTCTGAGTGGCACTGAAACCCCTTCCACACGCAATCAAAGTTTGTTTCACTCTTGTTGAAATATATGGTTTGAGACCTTTGTGTTTGTCGAATGTCTTTATTTGTCTTCCGTTGATTCAGGTCTTTTGGTATTTATTCTTCTCGGTGGATCATTTAATTATCCCTGATATCAGAAAACATGAGCAGCTTCAAAGCGTTTCTATATTTTTGGTCCTGTTACAGTTATCCTGTTCTTTCCCGTAATGTCTCTATTAAAGATTGATTTTGGTGCTTCTTTTCTTATTGTGTCCTGGCGGTCATTATCTCTGATTCCGTTAGCATTACATGTTCGTATCCATTTTTGAAGGGTTAGCAATCGATTTATTGCTTATTCATACTTTGATTTCCTCGGCTGAGATCTGTTCTCTACTTATTGTTCTTTGCCTTGTAACGATCTTATATCAATGAGATTGTACTGTGCCTATTGCCTCAAATATACAACGAAATGGGTTGGCAAGAAAGTAGTTAATACATTTTTTAAGAAAGCAGAGACATGGAACTATATATCTTTATTAAATTATGAATTGTCTATTGTTGTCAAGTAACGTTTGTTATCTTTCAAAAGTCATAAAGCTGACCATTCATAAAACCTCATGGTTTAATCTGCAAAAATAGCAACAAGTCGGGTTTGACGTCATCGTTCTCAGTAAGAGTTTTAACAATCACGATTTTGCATAGATTTAATAAAAAATAGCGAGATCTTATCTATGTGGTGGATGTGGCAATTTGAAGTCTAAAAAATCGAAACTTCTTTGAAATGATTTCTCTACTCTTTTCCTATTCTTTAACAAAAAATTGTTTATAAAATTTTCTATAATTCCTTTTTGTTGGAAGCTTAGAGCCAAAGTTTGACTGATTTAAAACAAATATTATTTAAAGGTAACTGTACAAATATCACATCTAACATTTGTTTAAATGGATTAAATACCTTGGTTGCCTAGTTCCCAATGCAAACATAACACAAATTCAGGAAAGAATATACCACAAAAAGTCATCAATTGTGTTTAGTTAGAAAGATAATAACTTTCGATTTGCATGAAGACATTTAAAGACAATTTGACTGTATTTTGAATAAATTAATCATTGTTTAAATAATATTCAAGGACAATCGATGGATTCAAATTTTAATCAATAGGTTAATTTCATTGATTTCTTTGTTTCCTTTTGCATTTCTCATATCTATAAATATTTTTATTTTTTAAAATAAAATTGAAAAATATTAATAATAATATAAATAATAATAATATGATGATGATAATAATAATAATTGTATTTAGTAATGTTTCATTTAATCTATTTTAATTTGATAAAAACTAGTCAACTGCATATTTTTATTAGAAAATGATATTATTCATTAATTAAAACAAAAGTGAAAATTTCATTTGTACTTCATTGGTGCTCTGTGAGATAAACAAAATTGTTTTTGTAAACAAAACCATTTTAAAACTATCTAAAAAAGACAATTTCCCCTTTTCTTAATCCGAATGTTATCTCCAAGTGATTGAAAGCAAAACAAAAAGCCTCTAAAGTCCCCCCCCCATTTTTAATGGAGCATCATATATACAGTCGCGCTAATTAAGTCGTGACCTAATTTTATTTATTTTTATTTTTAGGTATTCAAAATGCTCCATAATGGGTCAAAAATGATTTCTTTTTTGCCCAGAGAATTCTCCCAATCTTTCGATTTCGTAAAATTCGGTCGTTAAATTAAATTATTTAAAATTATTTCATTAAAACAAAACGGTCCGCCGACTGCGCCTCCCGTGCGTCAGTGATGTTGAATTTCTATTTTATCATCAGGCTCGGTGTGAGGGCGGGGAAAATCGGGATTATTTTTTAAATTTTGTTTAAAGATATTTATTGAAATATTCGCTGAACAGCAAAACTAAAACAAAAAAACAACAAAAAACAAATTGAATTAATTAACCATTGAGTTGTGGATTGGTGGAAATGTTGGTTATCAGAAAAATAAATGGAAATGGGTAATATTGTTTTTTATTGTTTAAATGATGACAGAAACTGGACTGTTGTTTTTATCCAATTTGCAATCTTGCGAGAGATTCTGGCCCAGCTATAATTACTATCATTAAATAATGAATAAATAATGAAAGTCAATGTCAATAATTCATTACATTTGGGATGGATTGGGATAAATGTCCGATTGAGAACGTTGGGTTTGTTTGTCCTTTCGCAGCGAGACCGATAACGATGGCATCCTCGCCGTCCGGAGCTCGGTTCAAAGTCGAAAAGGGGTTCGGCTTGACAAACAAAACCCGATTAAAATTTGACATTATTTACTTTGTCATTATAACTAATAATAATAATATTATTATTGTTATTAATATTATCTTAAAATCATAATTATAAAATCATATCACGTTTTTGATTAAGTGGAAATCAAATTAAAATATTATTTTAACTTTGTTTTGTTGAAAATTTGAAATAAATATTTATTTTTCTTCTTATCAATTATAATAATAATAATAATAATACCATTAATAATAATATAATAATAAATAATAAATATATAAATGATAAATAATTTAAAATCTTTTCTCCGTTTAGCTCACTGAAATTTTATCATTAATGTATTTCTCTGTACCATTTTGTATTTTTAAAATAATCAATATTTGAGTCTCAATTACAATCATATTTACAGAGAGAAATTATAATTCTAACCTGACATGCAAATCAATTAATATTTGCGATTCCTTTTTACCTTGAGATTATTATGAAAAATAGAGAAATGTTTTTTGTAAATGTATGTGAAACTTTTAACAGACTTCAAATTACTCCAAGAGAAAATATGTCGACTTTCTTGAACCAAAATATTTTATTTGTTTACCTGAAAGAACACTGGAAAATATAAAATAAATTGCTCAAATTTACTTTCGTCATCCAACATTGTGATCGAGAACGATTTGGAAAGGAAAAACTCAAAATTAATAATGTCGTGGGACTATTTGAAAAATATGTTTATTAAAAATGAAACTTGGCTCTAAAAGTTTGAGTAGCGCTAAAATTAACATAATCTTGGGGGGAACATTTTCTTCATAAGTCAGTTAAAAGCACTGATACAACAAATGAAGAAAACCTGTATAGAATGTTTACAGCACCTAAGCAATTGATGTCAACACAAGTTAAAAGTAAATGAGCCGCTTTCAAAGTGAAGAATATATAATCAATATGACATGGGAAAATTATTTGCAATGTAAGAGTAACATATGGAATTTGTCAATAATGTATTCCGTTTTAACTGGCTTTTCAAAGTAATTAAATTTGGAAGTTTCTTCTTAATAGAGAAATCATGTTCCAAGAAGCTTGTACCACGCTGAGTTGACATTATTAGCATACTACATCATTCTTATTTGTATAAACCATAAACTGATTAATTAAAACAATTAAAATTGTTAATTAAAACAATCAACAAATGTTTTTTCAGCTCTATTATTCCTATCTCTGTTTTAACGATTCATGTTCTCTGGAAGAAAATAAATCTCTTCTATATTTAGAAATCCTCTATAAATGAAATTTTCGGAATATGGAATTTCAGAACATGTTGAATTTCTGTACAATACTGTGATTCATAAGAATTAATTGAAAAATCAGTCTCTTAGTTTAGATCCTTTTTTATTTCATGAGTTTTCATTAATCAATATCGTCCTTGATTGTGTTTATATTTTCCAGGAACAAAATCTTCTTCCCCTACTCTTACCTAATCTACTGTTTACATATTGTACAAAATCAATTATTATTATTTATATAATTTATATATTATTATAATATTTATTATTATAAAATTATTATTTTTCAAGCAAAGATTTTGGGATTGAACAGAATGTGACAAAAAATCGATACAAAGATGTAAAATTTATAAGAAAAGCAATTGTGTTTGTTCAGATATATTGGTTACCTTAAAAATATATTCTTTAATACTTAAAAATATGTATATTCTTACAAATATTTCTTCACAATATCCCATGTAACGTTTATTTTTATCATTATCACTTAGTCTGCATATTTTATTGAATTTTTATTTATTTTTTATCATTTATTTCGTTTATTGATTAAAACATTTATTCAATAAAAGACATTTAATCATTCAAGAATGATGAAAAAATATATTTGTGGTACCCTCATAATGTTGAAAACAAGTTTTGGAAAAATATTACAATTTTCGTTTACAAATATTATCTGGGTACTTAAATTGATATTATTGGAAACTTTTTATCGGAAAAAACTGCGAAAACAAGTTTTTTGTCGTCGTTTTAAAGTGGAATCTTCATTAATTTTGTCCAACAAGAGTGACCCATTTCTCCATCATATTGTAACGTGTGATAAGAAATGGATTCTATAGAATAATCGAGGACATTCGAAACTTCTGATTTCAGCGATTTAATAAATAACATTGGCTTTTTTTTCAAACCGTAACCTTTTGTCTTACTGATTATTCTGATAATAAAATCCTTAATTGCTCGCCGCTCTATTAAAAATGTGTTTTAATAAAAATATTTTATTGGTAGTAACTATGTACCTTATTTCCTTTTATTGTTATATTACATATGCATTGATAAAAGAACCAATAATAATTTAATAAACTTCTGAAATCGTGCTTTCAAATTTTAATAATTCGGAAAATAAATTCTTGTTTATATTTTCCCTTTGTGATATTTTAATCCGTGTTACAAAAACGATATTAGTCTTTGATTTCGTTTTTTGAACATGGATAATTAAAGGAAGAATTCTGATCAATAATATTTTTAAGTTTTCTTCAACAAGTGTGTTAAATTTTTAGAGTTTCTAAAAGTACTTTTAAGTTAACTTCCATTTTATGCGCAGAAAAGTAGAGCCATTTTCTATTTATTTATAATTCGGAAGTGATGCTCTAAAACCCATGTGCCATCAGTCAAAAGAAATGATAGTTACTCGGAGCAAAATTCGTTTAGTTCAGGTGAGGTAAAAAATTTCAAAAAAGATCTTTCAAAGTGGCTTTCGCAATCTTTGTAACATGTGACCAAGCGTTATCGTACTGAGAAAAATCACCCTCCGCTTCCATGAGCATTCGATGAGCTTCAACTACTGTCTTTTTCCAATAGAAACAGAAAATCAGCACTTCCCGGAAATGTTGATTTTAAGGTTTAAATTTCGATATTTTTTATAAAGTTAAACAAGAATTAACCAGTTTTAATCTGTCGGATGTAGTTTCGTGCCAGTGACCTTTCAATCAAGCACATTTACCAGTGATCCAAGTCTGTGGTTCCTCTAGTAGTAGACAGAATTACCATTGTAAATTCTTACAATTCTAAACGTTTAATATCAAAATATTTGCAAATTAAAAATAAATTTGGAATTATCTTGTTTAAAAAATAATTAATAATTATTTGACATAAAACGGATCGAATTAATTCACACACATAATATCATTTATAATCCATAAAATACGTTAAAATGACATACAACATATAGACAAAATAACAAATAATACAAA
The DNA here is from genome assembly GCA_037834085.1 of Bipalium vagum. Classification (NCBI taxonomy): domain Eukaryota; kingdom Metazoa; phylum Platyhelminthes; order Tricladida; family Geoplanidae; genus Bipalium; species Bipalium vagum. The sequence goes on from JBBMKC010217897.1 coordinate 5,995, forward strand.
ACAAAAGAGTGCAGTAACACTCTTAACCCCAATACATGAAATTCAAAGAAATTAAAACGATTTCCATGTTAAAATAATTATTTTATTAATAATTTTAAACGCCAGTGCTTTTTGAAATACATTTTATTTAATAAAATTCCAATTCTCACAATCTTTGGACTGATTCTTATTCTTACTACTCACACCTTATGATTTACTATAGGAATTCTCGAGAAATCGTGTCTCTTCCATACACTTACCACAACCTGAATGACAACATTTATAACTAAAATAAAAGAAATATTTCTGAGAAAGTAATATTGATATTTTCCTTCTTTAGTCTGTTCCTAATGGGTTTTCTATCGACCTTTTGAATTCCAAGAATCCATCTATAAATGGATTCCTGAATTGTTATATATATATATATTTCCTGTATTCTGATTTGAAATCCTTTCCTTGTCAGATGTGTGAGGGAAGGATATAATTCTTAATCTATTTCTTATTCAATAATGAACAGCATAATTTCATTAATATTATTCATTTAATTTACGAAAATCGAAACATAATTCCAAAATTTAAAGATAAGTGAAATGTCAACCAATTTTATTTTATATCTGCTACCTGTTTGATAAATATTTTACTTTTTCTTCTATTTTCTTTATAAAATAATATCTCTATTAATAATACATTAAATAAAGTCATCTATAAACATCGAAATTTGTTTCAAATATTTATAATAAAAAATAAATTTTTCACATTGGGAATTCTTACTGAAAAATGTGTATTAGAAAAATAAATTATTGCTATTATTATTATTATTATTATTATTATTATTATTATTATTATTATTCATAAGACTAATATATATAAGGTGAGTAGTAAAATCCGCCTAAATCTCAAATCTCCGTTCTTTAAGCGACACAATTAGTATTGACATATTTTACAATATTATAAGTAGAATTTTTCGATCTTTTAATCAATATTTCAAAATTTTCTATTTTAGTTACAAAAAATACCTTCAAAAATATATACCTTGCAAAATCTTGTGTAGAAATTCTATTCGGAAAACTATAAACTTTAGGAAAAGTCTTTTTTGACTCATTTTTTAAATAAAGGACTACCTAGAGTACAATTTAAGATATTTGCCAACACTTCAAGAATGGAAAAAGAGCAGATTGTCAAATTGGTTCAAGTAGGATATCAGAAATTTTCAAGAAAAGAAAGGTTGATGAGCTCATGAGTGTGTCCTACTACAAAGGTGGAGTTTCAACTAGAAAAAATGTCAAAAAAGTTCAAATTCGTACAAAATCGCAAAAGAAGGTGATTCCCATGTGTACAAAACTGCAAAATAACTTGACGAAATCGAAATGCGGTAGACTTTATCCCACATTTTCTAAACGATAGTTCATTCTGGATAATGAGTTATATTTCACTCTCAACCAATAGGTGGAAACAGCTTTGTAAATTACATCTTAAGCAGTAAAATTTGTCGCAAAACAAAAATTTGAAGCGAAGGCTTTGATTTTGATCGACATTGGTTCAAAAGGTTTGAGCCTTCCATTAATCCGAAAATCTGGATTTTCAATCATGCACAAAATTATTTCAATAAATGTCTTTGTCAGAGATTGATACCTTATATTCTTTCTAACTATGTTGAAGATATTTGTTTTTTGACCGGTTCAAGAAACCGCCATTCATGCTAAGCTAATGGTCTAACATTTGATCTCCGAAAATATTCCATTTGTGTAGAAAACAGATAATTCTTTAAATGTGTCAGAAGTTTGCTGTATCGAAGATTTTTGGCATATTTGAAAGAATTAGCTTCTCAGGATAGTCGGGGAATTGAAAATATTGATCTTTTGATCAATAGAATTAGATACTCTTTAAAAAAAATCGATATACACTCCAAAGAATCGACACTTTGTAGATAATAAGATAATAAAAACTAACTGTGGATCTATCTAATGATATATTGGTTTTTGCTGTACATATTAATGTTCCTGAGAAAAATTAATTTTAAATAGTGCGGATTTTTACTGCTCACCGGTGATATGTTTATTTATTTATTTTATTTAAAATTTATTCATGAAATTCGTGTATTAAGTGCCATTTTATAAAACAAGTGTTCCGTTTTCAGTTTATAATTGAAATTAATGTCATACTTATCAGGTGTCAGTAAAGAGTGATGCTGGAAATTGATAATATTAATTAGCTCTTTTATTCCTATCCGGTATCGTATTATATATTGGGTTCGGTAGAATGAAAAATGTAAGTAGTAAATTTATGAAATTTTCTAATTAATAACAAATAAAATTTTAAATAATTTATTTAAACAAACTACCGAGTTATGATAATTTTTATGAATATAAGAACAAGTGGTGAAGATACAAACAGTGATTACTGGTCAATGGAATACTTGAGATTTCGTTAACGAAAAAATGAGGAGAAATCTTCTACTACAATATTATGTGGATGAAATCTAGTTTTAAAAACGAAATTATCTTCTAAATTTCAACCATTAGGCTTCATTTAAATATATTTTTTTTAATTTAGTGAGAGAATATTAAAAATTTTAAGCGTTTTGATTAAGTAAAAAATATCAATATTACAATATTTATAAGTGAAAATTAATAAATTACAATCTATAAATACAATACAATCAATAATGTAAAAAATTGTAATGAATATTTGAGCTGTATAAAAATTAAGAATCCTTTTTGAATATTTTCTTTGAACTTTCAATAAAGGTCTTTAAGATTAAAAATTTTTTTAAAAAAAAAAACAACTGTATTGATCTATGATTTAATAATACTCTTTCTGATTTTTGAGGGGAGATGTCAACTTTTCATGTAACACGTTCAATATAATGATATCATGTTGTGGAAGATTAAATTCTAACTCCAGGTATTTGCACACTTGACTGGCACTTCATAATGATTTTTTACTTTAATCAATGCTTTCAATCCTCAACGTTTATTTTTCAAATTTTTCATTTAATTAACATATAAATTGTTCTTGAATCCAATTTGATTAATTTTCTGTTTGACTTATCGCGGGAATTCCGTAAAATCTCTTTTCATTATAAGGTATATCATTATTAAAATATCGAATTTGATTATATTTTTTGGAGGTTTTCAACTAAGTGACCCCGACTGAAACTGTAAAAAAATGCCATTTGCTAATGAAAGGATGTTAGCTTTTCAATTCTGTTATCAGAAATTGAATTGTTTAATGTCACTGCTTCGGTATAAGTGTAAAATAATTGGCAATAACAGAATATAATGGAACGATTTGTGAAAAAAATAGCTAATGGGAAAATTTTATTTCATAAAGTTCATTGTTAGACTTTCATTATCATGCCCAGATAACAGTCAGTCAACATAGGAAAGATAATACGAATTCTGATATCTCTTAACCGTCTATTCAGTTCTGTCTCTAAACGCTCTTGCTTTAAATATAAAATTGGATAACCAGATTTAGGAAGGTCAGAACAATTTATGATATCCTTTTTAAATATGTGCAGTTCTAAAGAATTTTAGTGAAAGTATATAAGCAATTGGTGAACCAAAAACCAATAACCTTGTGGCTTAGCTGCAACAGAATAAAAGAATTTTTGCAAGTTACAGCATGATGATTTCAGTTTGAAACCATGATTTAGTTTCGAACCAGTCATATTTAATGAGATCACCTCCCGCTATAATGGATTCATGAATATTATTAAAATATAATATAAAAATATTTGTGAAAACTAAGGACTGTATTTATTATTATATTATTTAATGAAATAATATTATTTTAATTAAAATTATTTTTATTTTTTTTATTGTATTTTTCTTTTTGTTTTATTATTATTATTGTTATTATTGGTAAATAGTATTAGTTAATTCAGTTCCCTTCACATACATAAACCAGTTATTTATGTACATGGAGAGCGCCACCACAACTTCCTGAAATAAATAAAATTCAAATTGAAATAAAAATATAATAAAATTAAAATTTATTATACTTGTTTGTTGTGCTCCATTAAAACAATTTTATTTTATTTTATATATTATGATAATTATTCACTGTTTGCAAGTAGTAGTTCTTGAGAATATATTTATTATCGTCTGATGCTAACTAGTTCATGGCTCCCTGCAACAATTAATTCTTGTCAATTGTTGTTTGACCATCAGTGATATCAGAACAAAGTTCATTATGTTTCCATTTCAATAATATTTTTATATTTTCTTTTTTATCAGAAACTATGACTGAAAATGTCTATTTATAATAGAATAGTGCCCTATGTTCATATTGAGGGTTTCTGGCCTTGCTCCATTATTTAATTGATATTACTTTTAATACTCTCCAAAATAAATTAAGTAACTGTTAAATTAAAAATCTGGTGTGTGTGTGTGTGTGTATGCGCGTTAATACATGATGCATCTTTATTAATTCACGGAAATCAATTTCTTGTATTACTTAAAAATTAAAAAAGAATCATCTCTGCAGTCCTCTGTGGAGAGACCCTTACAAGAAAACATATGAACCGATCGTATCAGAGTAATTTTATAAATGGCAAAAACGAATAGAAAACCACACCAAGTAATCCTTTGGTATTATTTATACTAAAATAATCGAGTGTACTGGTCAATATTTGAACGTCTGTAGGTACTGAGTGATCGTGATTGCTTGGAATTCCGAAATGATCGCTTTTCACAATTATGTTTGAATATTTATCATTGAATTTTTACTGTAACCTGGTTTTGGTGTGGCTACAATAATTTTATTTTTGCGCCTTAATAAGGGAAGGTTTTTAATACGTCTTCCTTCATGCTTATTTACAATGGAAAAGTACAAGTAGTCTTACAATTTGTTTTTACTCCACGCTTACTGATTACTTATTCTAAAATCATTGATAATTTATTGTATTTTTATCTTTTATTGATTAATTCTTTAGAGATTAATTTTTTTACACCATTATTAAAATCAATTTTTCACATATGAAGTAAATGAATAGAAAAGTGAAAACTATAATAGAGTAAAAACAGAAAATAATCACAATACGTATGTAAAAACGAAGTTTGGTTATTGATTTGGAACACTTAATTTTTTTTCTTTATGTTCAGCTTTGGGATTTTGATTACTTTTTCCAAGGATTTTACTATAGTTGCCATAGTCATTAAGATTTTATTTCACTTTCATTTTACTTTTCTAATAGTTTTTTTTAATAATTTAATTCATTTTTTTTCATTGAAAATTTTTTTCTTATTTTAACATTCTTCAGTTTTTTCATCTTTATTATCATGCTTGATTTGTGATTTACCACTTTTAAATCTCTACTTTTCATAGAAAAAAGGAATTTAAAAGTTAAAATAATAATAATAATAATTTAAAATAATAATAATAATAATTTAAAATAATAATTTAAAATAATAATAATAATAATAATAATAATGACTTTAACTGACATGTATACAATTTCGGATATTATTAAATGTCAATCTCAGCATACAATGTTAAAAGATCATGATAAATGGAAATTGTTATTTTAATTATATAAATTTGTTACATTTATAACTCTATGCCATAAAATGTTAACCTCTACACAGTAAATGATTTCTCACAAATAATATTGTTCAGTCACTTTTACGGAAAACCATAGAAATCACAATAAACTTTATTTAGTAACTTGGAATTTAAAATATCACGTTGAAATCAATGACAACAATCAGTAACAATCACGTAATAATATTCTGAGTTAAGAATCTTAAGATGTATGGACACAAAAAAGCCAATCACAGTTAAATTCAATAAAGATGAAATGTGAATAATTGGCTGTAAATAATTGAAGCCAAACAATATTAATGAAAAATATGAAATATTAATAAAGACACACAAAAAATTAAATTACCTAAGAAAAGACAAAAAATTATACACAACAATAGGCTCATCGATTGAAACATTGAGTTTTAGGTCGTCCGTTAGGTCCTATCGCTTCACCTAAAGACAAAAAGAATTAACCAGGACCTATTGAGATAATGTCGCTTAATGGAAAAAATTACCAATAACACCTGCGGAACATAATAATCTACTGATGTAAAAGTCTTAGTAATCATCCAACACCAGAAATAAGGAGAAATTTGAAAATCTTCCGACGGAAACCCTTTTATTCGCAAATTTGTTTTCGACTATAGTTCTTGAATTTCCTTTTCTTTTCTCTTGGCCAGCCCAAAAAAGACTCCTCTTTTTATATTAATTTTTTATCAGATCATTGGCTGATAACAATTGAAGGAACTTTCCCCTAAATGTATAATCTTTGCCTTCGAGCTTTATTAATACTAAAATTATCTTGAGTCAGTAACTGAATCTCGAAAGGAAATATCTTATCCTAAAATAATCACTCCCTAATTGCGGACTTTTATGAAATAAGAAAAAATATTATTATTATTATTATCATTATTATTATTATTATTATTATTATTATTATTATTATTATTATTATTATTATTATTA
>JBBMKC010217908.1:0-22706 GCA_037834085.1 Bipalium vagum
TTATTATTATTATTATTATTATTATTATTATTATTATTATTATTATTATTATTATTATTATTATTATAAATCTTTTGTTAATATTTACGTCCAAATCGATAAAAAATATTGTTTTAAAAATTAAATTGTTCGTTTCTGGATTTTTACACTTATTTTTTATATTAAAATAATAATAATAAGTATTTCATTTTTGTTATTTAGCAAAAACCATAATTATAAAAATAAATATAAATTACAAATTAATATCTGAAAAAAATTAGAAAATTTTGATATTTAGTGCAATATTAAGACAAAGGAGACTCTAGGTTAATGTAAATAATTAATGAAAAAACGAGAGGATAAAGAAAATTTTCTGTGACATTTGATATTTTCCCTTTCCTTCTTTCAGTGGTCAATGATTATAAAAAAACAATTTTCTGAAAATTCGATTAGTGTCTGAAACAAAAGCGTAAGGGATCAATAAATATGATTAGGAAAATAAAGCTCTTGTGATAAATCATAGGTGATGATGAATAAAAATAATTTTCGTAATTTATTTCGGTAATACGATAAATGACGACTTAATTTTTAATACATTGGGTTTTCTTTCAAAAATGGTAAGATAAATCGAGTTTACGAATATTTATTGAATATATTTTTGAATATGGGTCCATTTACCGATTCATTGATAATGCACAGCAATCTTTTGTAAACATTGTTTTTTAAATATTCTTAGATTAACTGCTGAAATTTTATTGTGATATATTGAAAAATTCAGTTCATAATTTTTACTCAACTTTTTTGTGAATATAGAAAAATGTACTCAAAAATAAAAAAATGAGAAAAACAAGTTATTAACAACTATATAAACTTAATGATTTGATCAATTGAAGGACTGTAAAATAAAAATTTTGAACTTTTAGGTAATATAACACGTTATTCAAATTATCTGGATCAGCGTACTTTATTAATATACCAAATCATGCATAAAATTAAACTTTCTCATTGATTTGTAATCATTTCTGTAGAAGTTAAAATGTATAATTTTTATTGTGCGACTGAGTGCTTTGAAGTATTAGTTAACATTTTTCTATAATTACAGATATTAATCAATAATAATCAATGATTAAAATGACCTATCTGTTAAAGTTAATTTAAAATCAATGTGAACTGATTTATATGTTTTTTTACAAATTTACATTCGTTTGATATTTTAAATCTAGTTTTTGAGTTTTCCGATCAATTTTATTAGTATTTTTCATATAAATATATATTGATTTTTTAATATTATGTTTTTAACACATTCTTGTTATTAAAAATAAGGATGTGCAATTGTTATTTGTTCTAAATTTAATTATTTTTAATATAAATTACAAAACAAAAAAATTAAAATATTTCTAAACACATTAAAATAATTTTATTAAATTTTTAAATTAGAATAGTAGTACTGAAACTGTAACTGTAGTTATTAACTGTAAGGTTAATAACTTTTATTTCTTATAATCTTAATAATTTTATTTTCAAAAAATATAATATCCAAAAAATAAAATAAAAATAAGTGTATTTGTTTAAGTATAATAAGTATTTAATAATATACAATAAAGACTGTCATTGCCTTATATATTTATTCCAAACTTCGAATTTTCCGCCTTTATTTACTTTCTTAGATCGCGTTAACTATTTAAAATTAACATCTTGCTAATTATTTATCTTACGTGCCAGGATCTTTCAATAAATTAATCCTCTATGCACAAATATACGTGGTTGTCAATTCTTATGTACTTCAAGGCTTTCTACAAGTCTAGTATCGGTATTGTCTTTTTGTGAAATGCTTCTAAACAAATATATATTCATAATTCAGTGATTTGTCTTAGCATTCATACACTTCAATTAACTACATTTCGTTTAAGTCTGTCACCTAAAAACATTTTTATTTTATTTTATCAAAGTCTTTAATGCATGAAATTTTTTGTCATAAACTTTTCAGAAAATTATAAGGAAAATCTCACTAAGTCCACTGTTATGTAGTTTCCATATTTCACTACTATGGCTTTCAACTGAATCAAAAAAGTAAAAAAAGAATTGATAGAAAATGTTTCTGATCTAGAAAAAATATTTAAAGAAATTTGAAAATTTAATCTTAATTAATTATTATTTTATAAAAATTTTATAGAATTAAATAAAATTTCTATAAAACTTAAATTTTAATAAATTTTTTCATGTTAACAAAATCTTTACAATCACGATAATAGATAAGAGAATAACATTTATCAAAGATATTTTTTTCTGAATTTTTTAGTCAATTATGCAAACTTACCGAGAAAAAAGATAATATTTTGATAAAGTATGAATATATTGTTTCAAGAAATTCATTTCATTTCCGATATTGTTCTTAAAGGGGAAATTATTCTCTCTTACAGTCCGACAGAAAGATTCAATTTTGTTAAGAGATTTTTTTATAATACAATGTCTGTTCTAAGAAAATTGTGTAAATAAAGTAAAGGGAAGTCAATATAATATTTCTAATAAGTATTTTTAAAGAGAAAAAATTCAAAATCAGTAAGCAAAAAAAAGTTTCCAAAGGAGATTTTTTAGCCTTACCTCAAAAATTGTTTTAAAATATTGTTAATGTTCATATTTTACATACTGAAAATAACATTTTAATTTAAACAATATCACACTAATTAACTTCGGTATTAAAAATAACATTATCTCATCTCCAAAGATTTTAAATTTTTGTAAAAATTACTGTTAATGTTTTAATACTACGGTTAAACAATTATTTATTCAAATTCAAAATATTACCAATTTTGTCAAGTAAGGAATAAAAATATCAATAAAATTATTAATTGTCGCCCTTTCTATTTTTATTCACAAAATAGAGTACAATTACAATTCTAATAATTCATTGAGCTACTATGAGTATAAATTCTATTTGGCATTGAAGTTACAAAACTTTGTGGACAGATTTATCCAAGTCTTCCCAACAGCTAATGAATGCGGATTGAAGCTCATCAATAGAATTGAACTGCTTTCTACTAGTATAAACCTAAGGGACCATCAGTAATCAAACGTTTTCTGAGATTTACGTCCGGTTAGTACGGTGGTCATTCCATAATTTGAATATTTTTGTATTTCAAAATTTTGAATTGGATAGTCTTCCAGATTACATTTAAATGAAGTTCTTCAATTATTGTGGTAATTAAAATAGATTTATTACTGACTTTTTCAGTAGTCAATTGGTTAGTTTTGGTAGAAAGATTTGTTTTCGGGCCACCGCGCTTCCAAATAAATAATATCTTGTATCACTTTCATTCCGATGGATCTTATTTCCCATTCATCTGCTTGTTTTTTTGGTTTCGTGGTAGGCCTTAGTCAACCCTTTCTTAGTGTTGGGCATTTTGTTTAAATTTGACATTCAGAATTTACTAAACTCTTTAAATAATTAAATTTTATAAATATTAATGCTCTTTTATAATGTTTCGTAAAAATTTAACTTTGAAATCAAAATTGATAGAATAAATTAAGAATTAAAAAATTCGGAAGTTAGTTATGGTCAGTAAAACTAATGTAATAATACAAACAAATTAGATTTAATTTAATTCAAACTTAAGTTAAAAAATATAATTTTATTAAAATACGTTTTTATACCTTGTTAAAAATTATTTAAAGTTTAATTTCTTTCAAATATAAAATCAAGATTTCTTAACTTTCAAAGTGCGGAAATTAATTTGTGTTGAACCATATATATTTAAAATTTTTTAGATATTGATAGAATCGAATTATAGTAATACGTTAGGAATGGGTGTTTTAAGAACCTTTAGTTAATCGAATTAACGTTAACGGAAGAAGAAATAACATGCGATGGATAGTGATGAGTTACTAAATTGAAAAAAATACATTGCTTGGTTTTTTATTTCTTAATTAATAGGTAAGAACAACTATAAACCGCTTTATTGACAAAATTTAACATACAAAAAAAGTTTCCAGGTTACATAAACTGACAGGTTTTGATGTTTTCATTTTTTGGCAAGGACGAATCAAGGGTCAATTGCGCTGTTTGTCTTTTCTTTTCTCGTAATACCTGAATGTAGCATTTTAAAGCATTTAACACATTTCTTTTTACATCACGAATGAGACAATTGACTCAGACAATCGGACATTGTTTTGTTTGCTAAAACTTTAACCGGTGACTCTTCCATATCAATGTCAGAAATGGCATCTTCTCTTAACAATTTATCTTCTGTTAGTTCTTGTAACTCTTCATTTGATAGTGGAATGTCAAACGATACTTCGCAGCTTTTAACTCTGATATGCATGTTTTAGATAGCAAAAGTTTCCAAAATAGACACGTTTCATCAAGGTTGAACATCAAATTTGGCGGACATCTATCTCTTTCCACTAAAGTTTTTCATTTTTTTGAAATGTTGTTGCTTCATCTATTTAAGCACTGGGTACCTCTCCCGTTAGACGAATGTTGTTTCTATGTTTAAATTTTTCAAACAAAATTTTCCTTGTTGATTCCTCCTACTTGGTCTTTTAAGAAGTTTAACAAACTTATTGTTTTGTTTTGAATTAACATTTGACTCACTGGCACGTGACGTTGATTCATACCATCAATCCAAACACTAACAACTTCTCAACATTTTCTATAATGTTACTTCGCGTGCGGAAAATTGTTTTATTAGTAACGTTGCCGTTTTCAACAAAGTTTTTATTTTTTTTTATTGGCTTGCAATTGTTGAGATAGTTAAATAAGATAATAATAATACACTTCACTCTTTTCATCCCGATTTAGTTTCTTTCCTAAATTTATCGACTTTTGTTTGTTTCACATTGGATTTTGTATTTATTCGTAATATGACACGTAAATTAAGTTAAAAAAATCTTAAATAGTAATTTTAAATACAATTACTTCTTAACTAATAAATTAAAAAATAAGCATGAAATTAACAAATTACTTGTTAATTTATTATAAAATAATTACTCTTTAATAATTAAAGTAAATTTTTCACGAAATAAATGTTAAATCCAAATTAATAAATATGTACGTATTCGGAAAATTTTTAATTTATAACGATTAAAACGTTAACGAAGGTAACATTAAGCGAGGTTTTATTGTAATTAGATTTAAAATCAATGATTTTTCGATAATTGTTTAACTTTTAGTTTTAAGATGATGTCAAGATTTCTCTGAAAAGATCTTATGTGGTTTTCAAAACTTAATTTTCTGTCAAATCTAATGAAATGCGTATTTGTGTTCTGGTAGGAAATTTATTATCGAGGTTAATGACAATCACCAATTCGGGTTTTACTTTACTCAATTTCACTTTTGAAATTTCAATTTTTAAAAATTTACTTTTTATGCAGGCCTTTTCTTTTAATGTGATTTGAATCGTAGCACTCAAGTAATTAATTCATCAATATAACAAAAATTATCAAAACATTCAAAACAATTTAATATTAAAATCCACATTTTGATATTATCAATAATTAGATACACAGTATTCAGTTCGATTTTCGCCATGTTTATGTTAACTTATAGATTTTGTAAATATAATAATTGTTAGGTTACCTGCATAATTTAAATATAATTAACACATTGTTCTTCATTCTTTCCGAGAAACTTAAATATTTTTTAATTACAGTAACTATTAATTCCCTAACTTGTTTCTGGCGCTCAAAATATTCATCACATGTTCAATGCAAGTCTTTATATTCATAGGTTCTTTTAAATTTAGTCAAATTCCTCGAGGATTTTATCTAACGCTCATTATCTAAATATTTCACGAACCAAAAAATAAAGTTTCGAAAATGATGCTATTTTATTAAGGATATTAAAAATTATATATCAATTTATTGATTGTATTTTTTTTTTCATTGGTATAATGATTATTTTGGATCCAATATTTTGAATTTCAAATTTTAATAAATTTTAAAAATTAAAAAAAAATTTATCAAAATTTAAATTTAAAATAAAGAATAAAATAGATTACGATGATAAACAACTAAGAATATTTATTTGAATAATAATTTAAAACTTATAGGAATATATGAATTCTTATTGAAGTAATTATTTACAAATTAAACGATTTTTACAAATACAGAAACAATAGAAAATAAAACAGAATGTCAGTGAAAAAGTTTCCCCACCAATTTCAGAAATAAAATCCCACATAGTATAATAACAAGTTTATTACACAATCTTTTAAAATAAGTTTTCTTTTCAGTAATAAAACTGATTTTTGATGTCAGTATATAATATTTTTATTAAATAAATTTTAAAGATTTAAAATAATATAAAATCAATAAATATAAATAAATAAATCATTTTAATATAATAACGGTTTTAACTAGAAATATGGAATAATTTACAAAAAGTTAACAGACAGAAATTTTTAAAATAAAATTATACTTCACATAAAACTATTTCACTAATCACATATATTTTCATTAATGTACAACGGAGTATGGACCATGGTGGGCTACATCTCTCAACTCTATCTTTATACCTCTACAAGCCTCTTGTATGTATTTAGTGTACATTTTTTTCAAGCAAAGTTGTATTCTTTTTAGTTTAGTTTTATGCTCTCTTGTTATCTTATATACAAGAGATTTAGAATGCCAAAGAAATCTTCGATTCGACGACATTGTGGACTATTTATAGGATTGGGATCCTTAGACACAAAATGTATCTCTTGCTTTTAAAAAGTCTTGGGTCTTTTTGCTGTAATGTGAAGAGGTTTTGTCCAGGCAGGAGATGAAGTTGCCATTAAAATGATCTTTCAGAAAAGGAATTAAAATCTTGAACAAATATTCCTCCTGGTATATTTTCTGATTGATTGTCAAACCTCCATCCTTGAACCATGACTGAAACATCTTTCTCAGAGATGACAATGTACAACATAAGGTTCTTTTCATATTTTTTTGGAACTTGCATTTTATATTAGGTGGATATGTTATTAGAAATAAAATTTGTTATTTCCAGGAATTCAAGAGTTGCTCAATGGAGAATAAAATTTGTTTTCTTTTTGTTGATTTAATAAAAATTTACAACGCGCTATCGAAGCATATGCTGTTAGGACACCGTTATATTGTTGTAAAATAGTTTATTAAAACAAATTTTATTATAAATAATATTTAATCACCATAGGACCTATAAAATATGTTTATAATACCTTTTTATAAACTTATTTATAAATTTTGCATGTGAAATTAGTCTAGATTTTAAGTTATCACCTGTTACTCTCACAAAGATATCTAAAACTGTATGTTATTGAAGCAAAATTGAAACTGTTTACTTTTATAGACTCTGAGTGCATATTATTGATTTTAAACACATTTTTGATTTTATTTTATATTCTTGAAAATTAATTTTGTGCAATTGGATTTATATCATTTTCCACTGTTTTCAGTTTTCTGAAAGCCATTTCTTTTTTTTTATTTTAAAAATATTGTTTCACAAGTCAATAATATTTTGCTACCCATTCTCTTAATATTAAATAATATCTGATGAGTAAATAAAACCACTTTATTGCAACATCATGCCATCTAATTGAAAATTGTCAATGTGTTCTCAAAATAAATTGGGTTATTAGTTGGTATATACATTTATTTATTTTAAGGGTAAAAATATATTAGGAGCTTAAGACGTATCATTTTTCTATTTGAATGAAATATTTTTCTCTATGGTATTTGTTGAGATGTGGTTTTCTGTTCTTCTCGACTAATTCCATATGGTTTAGTTTCTGAATTTCCTCCGTCAGCTACTGAAATGACCAAGTTTCTTTTAATAAGATTTTTGTTGATTTTATTTAAAAAGGATTGTTACACAAAATGTTAAATATCAGTATTTACTAATTATTGATATTTAAAATTTTGTGTAAATCATATAAATATATTTAATTAATCTGTAATCTAGCCACTATTATCATTTATTAAAATATTTTTTTTGTTAATATGAATTTAAAAGATCAATTTTCAATTTTGAGGATATGATGCATTTTTTGAAGAAACAACGTAAATTAAATTTTTCAAAGTTTTTCATTAGGTTCAATATAAAGTAGATTAATACAAAAATTTATTTTTATGTCCGTTTTTTTTAAATTAATTAATAATTTACATTAATAATTTTAGACAATTTTCTTGTTTTACTCAATTGGTTTTTTCCGATTATTATTATAATCATGGAATTTTTTCTTGAAGTTTTTTAATCTTATCATTATTTTTTTCATTTTTACATCTAGAATTTTTAAAATTTTTATTGAAAGTTGAAAGCACTTAAAGGTCCTTTAATTAGATATTGCTATTCATAATCAAAAGTTTTTGGATCGTTAAAATAATTTTTTAAAATAATTTTTAAGATTTAAACTTTTTTGATTTATTAAAATAAATAGCAGTAATAATTTTAGAAAATTTAAATATTATTTTTCTAGATAATTTAAATATTATTTTTCTAGATAATTTAAATATTATTTTTCTAGATAATTTCCACACATCGTATTTTAAAATCAATTAATCCTTCACATTGCCATTTTCTTGATTTTCTATATAAAAAGCATATTTATCGGATAGTATTATACAGCTGTTAATTTTTTTAATGAATACCTCTCTTAATTTTTGACCGTTTTTTATTAAGAGTATTTATAGTGTGTTCATAGTTCTTTTTATATCGGGAGGATTGTTTATGTTTACTTACAAAAGCACTCAGTTTAATATGGATGGATTTATTCTTTGTCTTTTGGCATCTTTCATAAGTGGGATCAGATGGACTACTGCTCAATTGGTTACTCAAAAAACAGAGATGGGTATTGTGTTGATTGTCCGACGTAATATAATTTTAAATTGTGTTTTTAAGGGTTACAAAACCCCATAGACATGATATATCATATTCAGCCGTGGATGATCTTAACTTTATTACCACTTTCAGCGTGGTTTGAAGGTAATTATTTTATTATTTTGTATGTTTTACAAGTAATAGTGCATAATTGATAAGATGAGTTTTATTTTAATAATGTTAACATAAAAAGAACTGCAGTTGTTTAGTACATCAAACCATTGAATTGCTGAAGCAGGAAATAAAGACCAATAATTTTATTTAGATTTTCTTTGTAATTTTTTCATTTATAAAAATGTTACATAAAAAATGTACAATGAGAGTCATAAAAATATTATACAAAACAATTTTAAATTATTAAATATCACGTAAATGGACAATTAGGCGGTGAAATTCATTGATTTTTGTCTCATTTGTATTAGAAATATTTTGCAGTGATTTTACTAATGTTGAACTCATTATTATTATTATTATTATTATTAATACATGTTACAACACATTAATAATTAAAAGATTTCACTATAAATCACATTCAGTCAACAAAATTTAATTTTTCAAATGGATTTCAATCTTTTTCCACAATCCAAGATTCCGTTGTAGTATTTATTCTTACTGGCGAATTTTTTATTTCTAGCCGATCCAGGCAAGAGTAAAAAAAACTACGAAAATGTTTTATGTAATTGTTTTTTTCAAATGGGCTAATATTATTGGGTTGTTCAAAAAGTCAGTGCGCTTTTTTTAGTAGTTTTGATAATTTGAGATTTTTTACTTAAAATACAACTCTATATATCAATATTTACAATTGATTGTTTATTTACATTAAAAATTAAAATGTAAGTACAGTTTGACCTTGATTTTTTAAACTTATCATGTTTTTATAGGGTTTCAAAAATGAACAACTTTGACGAACATGTGCGGAATATTTTATTTTTTTATTTCAAAAAAGGAAAAAATGCCACTGATGCAAGAAAGAAAATAGTGAATAGACACTCGACGGTCAGAGAAATTGCAAGTGCTCTAAATATGTCCGTTGGTAGCGTTTACGGTCAATTAAAGTCCGCTGGTCTGGGTCCCGCACGAATTGAAAGAAATTCACAAAATCAATCGAATTGACATTTGCGATCAACTCATGAAACTCGAAAAAATCGACCCATTTCTCAAGCACATCATTACGGGCGACGAAAAGTGGATCGTCTACAATAATGTCAACAGAAAAGGAAGCTGGTCTAAGAAAGATGAAGCGCTGGATAGGCAAATAAAAGCAGATATTCACCAGAAAAAGGTTTTGCTTTCAATCTGGTGGGATTGGAAGGGACCTGTTTACTACGAGCTACTCCCGAAGAATAAAACTATAAATTCGGAAATCTACTGTGATAACGCAGGGCCACATATCAGTTTGATCAATCGCCAAAAATTGCTCGACCTTGGGTGGAATGTTTTGCCACATCCACCCTATAATCCAGGCGTTGCCTCTTCCGATTTCCATCTGTTTCGCTCTTTGCAAAACTCATTGAATGGTATAGCGTTTAGTAATGAGGGTCTTATCAAAAAGCACCTTAGAGGTTCTTTGCAAAGAAAAACGCAGACTTCTATCTGCGAGGAATAATGAAGCTACCACAGAGATGGCAGAAGGTAATTGATCAGAACGGGGAATACATAATAGATTAATATTGTTTTTGTTCATCATATATACCTATCTTTAGCTTCATCAATTAACTGATAGTCTATTACCTTTCGTAATACTGAGCTGCATTCATTATGCCTTTTACTACATATATACTCATGCTCATTATTCGCCAAGGCATGTTTATTTACTGATGAGACTCTTTGTTTCCAAGGGTCACTAAACTGGAGGCTTCATCAGAAAATGTGACTTCGCCAATCTGGTTCCATCCAATCTTTAAATTGCTGTGTCAACTTCTTGCGCAGCAAAACACGAATACGCAACTAAAATTATTTATGAGAGGCCATGATGCATGGGAAACCTTCTTTAATTATTACGTCATTCATGCACCTTCTAGAAATGATGGGCATCACTAAATTATTAGATATAAGTTATTTAACTGTCCTTTGAGAATTTGCCTTGTTATCGCGAAGTACTTTTCTAATATTTCTATGTATTATATATTTTCTTATATTTCTAATTACTTTTCTGTCTGGAAAGCCTTGGTTTTCTTCTGCATTTCCCAATATGAAAAGGCTTGTTTGTATAATATCATCAAGTGATTTATGATTGACAGAGGTATTTTTAACTGGTGTTGAATATCCCTCTGTGATAAGCCACTATCACACAAATCTTTCACTTCAGCACTTTCTATGGTAGTATTCATTTTCAAAGAAATTCAAGATTATTAGCTATATAATTTGAAAATGTAGTTTAATTATAGATTTTTAAAAATACAATTACCGTATAGTATCGGGGATAAACCGCGGTTTATACGAAAAAAAAGTTAATAATCTAAAAATTTTGAGGTGCGCCTTATGCTTAAAAACAATTTAATTATAATGTCCCGATAAATTTCGTCTCTACTGTTTAATATAAAATAAGTTTGAATTTTTAAAAATTGTCATTGTTAAGTGAAAAAGATTTCTCAGATATTAAAATTGATAAAATGTCCTGGTTCCGGACCTGATCGAATCGTTCGCTTACTATTTGCAAAAGTAACATTTTTTCAACCCGATTATTATTAAAATATAGATTTATGCTTGTAATAATGAACGAATTTCAATTTCTTTTGATATATTTATAATTTTTTAAAAAAATTTATCCAAGGCAGAAGTATTAAATTTTGATTAATGGAATCTGTAATAAACGCATAACCAAAATCAAATCAAGAACCTTTAAATTTTACTTGCTATTTGTTTTCTCTTTACAAGAAATTTTTTATTAAGTGTACTTTTGTTGATCAATTGTCGTAGATTTTTCTATTTCATATGATATTTTGGGTTTTTTAAAAAAAATTTTAACAAAGAAACACTTTTTTTTACTTCCTTTATGGATTAATCATATTTTATATTTTGAGACTGCATTCAATAAAAATCGTAAAAATGCTTTGGTTTACTGATATTATCAATCAAATTCACGTTTCTGAAAAACTTTAAAAAGAAAAATAATTATTGATGATTCTATGTTTGTGCTTTGAGTAATTATTATATTAACTGTTTCATTAATTGTACAATTGATTTTATTTTTTCACTTCACTTTGACAGGAGCAACCTGTGTAAGAAGAATTTGATAAGATGTAATCTTATTTTTTACTATATCAGCAAAAAATTAATTTAAAAATCTTTATTTAGCATGAAAATAATCATTATCTCTTAAGAATATTGTCCAGAAAAAATCAACTAAATTGCGTCATTCTGCCACTTTGCAAATTCCACGATAATTATTCTTTAAAAATTTGAATTTGAAAATCATCATTTTTTATCTTTTCAAAATAGTCTCAGCTGTATCAAACATAAAAATTTGATAATTATTGTCCTAAATATAAATAGAATAGTTCTCATAAACATTATAATTTTTTAGTCGAAACAATTCAAAGTATATTTACCAGTTGTGTCATTTAACTTGAACACAAAGGTTTATAAAACTCAACCTTCTCACAAAAATTTAATTTCAAAGGTTATTTAGTTAAACAATTTCTACTGATACTCTCATACCAAATATTTTCTTTCTAACTAAAATTTATTTATATTTATAAATATATATATAACAATATTTTTTTATTTTTCAAATACACATTTTAAAAAATCATTTTTGAACAAACAAAATTTTATTTATAATACTATCTGGATACATGTTTCGATCTTTTTCAGTCAATTTTAATATATTTCTCTATTATCTTCAAATTATATCACTCTCATGATTTTTATAAAATTATCTTCATCATTATTAGACAAAAGTAAAAAAATCCTCTTTTAATTCTAAAAACTTAAAAATTATATTTTAATATTTTTATAAAAGCTTGTGTTTCAAAATATTAATTAAGAAATTATTAATCATCCATTGATTTCTGCTTTCTAAATTTGTGAATTAATTTCTGGTTTCAGTTTTTTAATTAATAATGATTTACGAATTTTTCGCATTTCATTATTATCAAAGTTGTTCATTACCACACTAAATTCATTTTCATTGGCATACCTATTATTGGGAAGAAAACTTTTTATAAATCTGCGTCTTGTTAAAGAATTACATAAAGGAAAGTTTTGGCATAATATCGGATAACACTCAAATTACAAAAGAATTGATTTTGAGTTTACAATTTCATTAAGTTTAAGTTTTTATTGGGTTACTCATATATGCTAAATCGGATTGAACTAATATTTTCTAAACTAAAGAATTCAGTACGAGAAATTTTAAGGAAAAAAGGAATGATTTTGTGTTCCACTGATTTTAAAGACTGAAGGTTTTACTGACCACTTTCGTCATGTTACTTAGAAATATTATTATTACATTTATCTTACATGCATTTATAAAATGGTTCAGTGTTAATAAATAAATTTTAATTTTTTACTTATTCTTTAAACAGTTAAAAAATCCAAAATTGAGCTTTAAGTTGTATATAATTAAATTTTTATAATATTATAAAATATGGGGATATCGTTAACTAAGAATTGAAATGTCATAATTTTTTTCATTATTAGTCAATTCTGTGGTATTTGGTCGATTTTCTAATATAATGCACAATTCACGTAATTACAATATCTATAATATTCTTTTGTAAGAATAGAACTAACATATTTTGACAATATTTATTTTTCTGATTTAACTTTATTTACTCAACCTTAAATTGATTTCCTAATTACAATTTCATGAAAATTTTTCTCTAATATTATAATTAATTTATATTTTACATTATAAACTTTAAAATAATTACATCATCTTATAATGAATATTTTTTATCTTTAAACAATTTTCAAAAAAACCAAAGTCCGAGAGTTTTTTTTATAAAAAAAGATATTTGATAATTTTTCAGGTTTAAATAGATATCATTGAGAGAATAACTGAAAAATAATTAATGATTTATTGTTTCATTTTGATTCTTTTTTGATTGATATTCTTTTCCTTTACTAACAAATTTCTCTTGCATAGTGTCTAACAGAAACTTTAAGTAAACAAAAGTATTTTAAAATTTATTAGTTTTATCAGAAACATTGTCGTAACTTTTTTTTAAATAAAAATCAATTGTCAAATATAAAAAAAATTACGAAATAGAAAATTAAGTATATTTTTCATTGAAATTAAAATATTTTACGCCTGACATTTTAAAATTTTAATTGCCTGGAAAAATATTGTATGAAAAATCAACCAATAATCTATTTTTTCCTAAACTTTAAGGACTCGAAATAATATCAGCTAAGGAATTCTTTCGTTTCTCCGATGTCAAAGAGTTGATGATGCACATTTCCATACTGACATCAGGAGCTTTGATTGCTTTCTGTTTGGAATGTTCCGAATATCTTGTGATAACATTTACATCCAGCTTGACGTTATCGATTGCTGGAATCATCAAGGTGAGTAAAAAGGTTTCCTATCGTTTATAAATCCTGTTTATTTATAACATTTATGGGTATTTCATTGTGTTTAAAAGTGAATAAATGTTATCATTAGAAATATTATTTGAGCTTTGCAGGATTTATCTCCTTCCTCGAGTAATATATTTTATTTTTATTGTTCTAAAATTAAAATTTAGAGAAATTTTTGGTCACTTAATAAATTTGAAAACTGAGTTCGATACTCATGATATAATTTCAAGTGATATAAATTGACTTTTAATCGTTCAGGTAACATGTCATGAGAACTTTGTCTTTAATTTTTAATTCTTATTTTTTGTACGATATTTTGATTTATGATTCATTATATATAGAGGGGTTTACTGATAATGGGTAACATTTACATGGACACCATTTTGATTTTTATTTACAAAATCGATTTACAATAATAACAATAATAATAATATGTCAAACGATTAAAATATTTTCGTGATTGGTTATCCTGAAAATTGTCTCAGTTTTGGCTTT
The DNA here is from genome assembly GCA_037834085.1 of Bipalium vagum. Lineage (NCBI taxonomy): Eukaryota > Metazoa > Platyhelminthes > Tricladida > Geoplanidae > Bipalium > Bipalium vagum. The sequence goes on from JBBMKC010217908.1 coordinate 14,837, forward strand.
GAGATACTTCAATGCCTTTCCAATTAATGACTAATTAGTTGAGAATCATTTGATTAAAGGGAATGGAATGAAAAAAAACTAAATTATTTTTTCTATTAATGAATTGAAATTTTTTATGTTTTTGTTTTATTTTTAATTATTTTCATGATTATATTTTTACATTATGAAGATTTCATCAATTACTTTATATTATTGAAAACAGGCTATTATTATTACTTAATTGATCATTGATGATAAGTATTATCGATAATTGTTCTCTTTTGGTTATTGTGTTTAGAAGTACGATTTCATCTACTTATTTTCTAGAAAATATATTTCTTGTAATTTATCAGAATCTTGAGTATTTTTTTAAATTGTACAAAACTGTATAAATATAAACTTTTTGTATGGTTTTTGTAAAATCATCAGATTTGAAACTACCTGTTTCTTCATCAATATGTATTTAAAGATAAAAAATAATATAATGTAGTTTTTCCTCAATTATCGTTTTTTCATCTTCAGTGTCAATCACCATGAATTCTTGTTGATGAATTTTTAAAATATTTTTCAAAAACATTGGTAATGGTAGTAATTCTTTTTTATCTAACGCAAGCTTTGACCATATTATAGCATCTAATATCCTTTTTTATCTTAAGATTTTTGCTAAGACGTGTTGCTGTTCTCTGAAAAAATGAGCCTTTCCATAAATAAATTTCTGTAGTTGTCTAAAGTTTTTATTAATTCCAGCATCTAAAGGTTTAATATGACTGATTTTGTTAGAGAATAAAAATATCAATTTTATAGTAGATAAATTGACATCGATGTGGGATTGCAGTTATTGATCATCAGAATTACAAAGTTTTTAACCAATTAACAAGAATTTCTTTTGTCATCATGCATTTTTGTTGAATTCATAAACAATATCTAAAGATTTTAAATTAAATTGTTTAAACTCGTGGATTTTTAAATTTCCAAAAAAAGATGGTAATTTTTCTCAATTTTTTGAGCATCATAATAAAATTGCTATCCTTTCTTTTGCGCACCTGACATTTTTAACGCTCGAGTTTCTACTGAAGACTTTTTTGGCATTGTTTTATAAAAATAAAGAAGTTTCATCTTAATTAAATATATACTTATAATCATTTTTGATATATTTCATTAATAGAATATGTAATTCTTAATTTGTCATTATCAACTTTGATTAGCCATTCAAAACGTAAATGATCTTGAAGATCAAAAAGATTTTTTTTAAAAATTTTCCTCTGATTTGTCGGACACTTGCTTTTATAACTAATAATATGGTAATTTATTTCGAAAAGACAGTTTCAGGACATTTATTTCAAATTTCTTAACCAAAATAAAATTCATACAATAAAAAATTTACAAATGAATCAATGAATAGTGTGCATTGAATCCATAATTTAAATCTATCTATATTCCTATAAATTAAGTATATAAAATTTGCAACAAAAAAGTTAAATTTCCGAATGGTCTAATATTGTTGAGGTATTAAGTGTATTTTTGATAAAGTTAAGTAATTTTATACTCCATAATAATTTGCAAATCACTCAAATCTCATTTCACATAAAATTCTTTCAACTATATTTAATAAGTATACGTCTTAGATATAAAATCAATTGAATATTTAACAATCTTGTAAAATAATTCTACTCAGGAATTGTGAATGCAGTTAAATTGAAATTTTTTAGAAAAATTGTGTCTATTAAAATTGGTCTTTTAAAATATCTCATTTATTTAACTTTGTTATTGATTCGAATAATTTTATTGATGATGATTATAATAATAATAATAATAATCATAATAATAATAATAATAATAATAATAATAATAATAATAATAATAATAAATATCGAAATTTTTAATAAAGAATGTCAGAATGATTTTCCTCAATCATAATAAATTTCATTTTTCAAAAGTGTCATTGTGCTTATCAAAGTTTTTTGTCTTTTTATTCTAATCTTCAGTTTGAAAATCATTTGAAACAGTCTTTTTTCCAGAATATGTTTATGAATTAAATTATTGATTTTATTTCCTTGGTAACCGCGAAAGACATTTCTATTTTCATAATTTTTTAAGTCAATAATATCCACATTTTATAAATGTATACGCGAAAAATTTTCATGTCAACATTGCAGAAACTGGAATATGAAATGAATATGATAATGGAATTTAAAAATAAAGAAACTAAAACTGTGATTAAGTTATAAATTCTTTTCAAGTTTACTCTCGATAAAAATATTATCTCTCAGATATCTTTGTTAAAACAACTGTAACTCAAAAACCGTAACTTTGTAGGATTTTTTTTTAGGTCTAAGATATCAGACACTATTAAACTTTACGAAAATGGTCATAATTCTTGGATAAAAAGTTACGAAAATAACGACAAAGGTTACTCAAAAGAGAGACAATTAAATTTTTTATTTTTAAATTATCAAGGTCTGCAATTCCCGATAATAGGTAGAAATTCCTTTGAATCTTTTGTATTCCCTTGTCACCAGGCAACATAAATTGCATATAATAATATGTTCTATATGAAGATAAAAGAAAATCATTTTTAACAAATTAATTATTCAAAAAAGGTCGTATATATAATTTTCTTTTTTTCGTTTTCTGTTTTTTGACCTTCAAAGTTTTAATACAAACGCGTTTTACTTTCGTTTAGTTTACTGTTTTCTTTCAAATGTTCATTCATTTTAGAATTCTACTTAAGGTTTTCTGAAAAATCAAAGAATAAAGGTCGAATATTTCTCTAATTAAATGAAAGTGTGTGGGGTTTCCATTAACATAAGCTCAAGAAATCATCTTATGAAATCCTTTAAATTCTTTTCATTTTAGTATTTTAAACTTGAAATTAAAAATTTTCAAAAAACTACAAATATTATAATATAAATGACATGATAAAAATGTTTTTATAATGTACTTTTTTAATTGTTTGTTTGTTGTAACCCATTAATAAATAATGATTACAATAATAATAACAAATTGGATAAGTTGAACAAAGTAATATTTGTAAGAATGATACTAAATAAAAATTATCATTCTGTTTAGGAAGTGTGTGTTCTCTATTTGGCTACAAAAATTAATGAAGATCAGCTCAATTTGATAAATGTAACGGGGTTATTTGCGTGCATGTTTGGTATCTTCCTTCATGTTATTATCAAAATTAAGCATAGTAAGGAAGGTTTTTTTTTATAATTTTATTAATTAAATTTTAAAAAATCAATGAAATATTGATTAATAATATCCTGTCTATAATTTTTTTATGCAACAACTCTGAGTTTATAAACAACTTAAATTATCACAAAATTTGATTTTTGATCAATTTAAAATTCTTGAACAGAATGTATTGAAGATAGTTAATTGAAATTATGTGTTAGTATAAATATTACTCGGCCACTCGATTAAAATAACGGTGTTGTTATAAGTTAACATTTTTCTATTTGAGAATTGTTAACCGTTCAAACACATGCCTTGATTGTTTAGTAATGATAATCTGTATTTTACGCTGCTAATGAATCGTCATTTAAACTTTGCTTAAATGATAGTTAGTCTGAGAAACTTTAGGTGTAAGTTCGAAATGATCTGGGTGTCTCTCATGTGAATCTTGTTTCTTAGTGAACTCGGAATTGGAATTTCATGATACATTGGATGGGTTAAATTTAAAAACTACGCAAACCTAAGAGGTGGCAAAGTTTTGAGAAAACTTACTTCAAATGAGTAGACCAGCCTTGAAAGCTTACCCATTACCTTTAAACGAGTAGTCAGTTTTGACTCAGTTTCTTTATAAATTGAGGTGATGTTGTAACTTCTCTCGATAAATCATTTCTCAAAAATCTTTTACTGAAAAGATCGATAAATTTGAATCACTTTGAAAGAAATTATTGAATATGTTAGTCTTTTAATTTTAAAGTTTATTTTGAGTCTAACTACAAAATTTTTTATTTTAAAATTAAAAAACCACATCTTTTCTACTATTAGTAAACTGAAAATCTTACACAGACTTCTATTTTACATCGCCAGGTGTTTGATTTTTCTGTTTCAAACTCCTTATCTGCCGCCGAATTTTATACTTTTTGATATGGTTAACCACTTCCAGTTTTTGGAGATTTGAAAAAAATTTTCGAATTTTATTTTTATTCATTCCTAATATGAAATTTGAAAATATTATTGATTTAACAATATTCAAACAATTGCTTAAAATGGTTTGTATTAATTTTAATCATTTTAAAAAAAATCATGTTACGCGTATGCATGAGTTCTGCGTATGAGCAAGAAGTTAGGATACTTAATTCTTTTATTCGAAATATGGGAAAAAATCTGGAACTTCATTTACTGATATCCTGTTTTCTTAAAATCAGAAAATTAATTTCGAATTTTTGATTTTGTAGCATTATATTATTTATCATCAAAAATTAATATTTATTATTTAGATAAGCCTATCAATAATGTTATTTACAAAGTCCATCGCAATGTCAGAACTCTTTCAAAATCCATAAATGGGACTTCATCAGGATTGACTAACCCATATTCAGATCCAAATGTTGTAAATAATAACTTTTCACACACTAAAATTTGCTGATAAATTATTTGAAATTTATTAGTAAATGTTTTTCCAATTTTTATATAAAAAAGTGATGGTTTTCAAAATATAAAAATACGCGTATTTGTAAAACTTCCTAATATGAAAAATTGGAAATTTTTATCAGCATATTGAAAATCTGGAATGTCTTTTTCATAAATCATAATAAATTCAAAGTTCTTTTTATTAGATACGTTTATAATTACATTTAAGTAAAAAAATTTTTGAAAATTTATTTTAAAGAAAGTTTCTCAGGAAACTACAAAGTTTCAGAATCTAAATTACCGAAAATTCAACTATTTTACTAGATAGCCCTCTATCAGAATGACACAATCGAAAGGTTAGTATACTGAAGATCCCAGGATCCTAGAATTTAACAGCAGATGATTTCAATTTCCAATTTTTAGGTAAAATACTTACGAATTGACGATCTAATAGTGAAGCACTTTCCTTAGACCGATGACCAACACTCTATAGGTACAGATGATACGAAAATTCAGAAAATTAGTTTAAGAGAAAAGGAATAAGTTGACTTATTAATTTGTATTTATTATATAACTAATTACTATTAAGGCATCGAAGAAATTTATGATGTTTTTCATCGATTTGAAGAAGTTTCTAGAATTTATAGACAATTCACTACCCTAAGCATTATTGAAAAACCAAAAAGATTTTGAAATGAGAGTTTTAAAAAATATCGTATGATCTGAGGGTTGAACCCTATATTTATTTAAGATAGTCATGAAAAATAGATTTTAATTTTAAAGGTATTTAGCACTCAATAATATAAAATGATTGGTATAAATTTATGTTGATCTAAAAAACTAGAAATTCACCCCAAAGTAATGAAGTACCTAAATAAATAGGAAACCTCGTTGAATCCACAAAAACTTTGGGTCTAATTTTGTTATCATTGAAAGAAAATTTAATGTGTTGATTAATTAACAAAATTGTTTAGGGATATATTGAGTATTGGTGGACTTTACTTTCCCAAAAAGAATTTTTGACATATAATGAGGCAAAATACTTAGCTTAGGGTAATACTGAATTTTTATTATTGTACTAAGACAAATTTTATAGATAATTGCTAGTTTTTAATCTTAATGAATAAATAGAAGAAATTAAAAATTTAAGTTTTAATCAAAGATCCAGAAATAATTATAGACAGTAACATTTGTATATACATTTTTGTATATATTGCGCTAAGTTTGAAATATAATGGTGCTTAATTCATATATTATGAAGAGGTATTTTCTACACATTAAGCCCTTACATTCTGGAATCTTCTAAAAGAAAAATGGCACAGAAAAGTTGATCAAGGGCTGAACCAAATATTTCAAATGCATTTGTGTGGAAAAGTAAAGGGCTTAAATCTTAATTGCCGAGACGAAATGCTAAATTATGAAGATTGTAAAAAAGGACATTTCTCAAAAAGACAGTTTTCACACAAAAATTGGAGTAAGCTTTAAAGTACAAAATGATAGATTAACATTTCTATCTGTACAAAAAGAAGGTTGAAGGATTAATAGAAAAAATTGGTACATGAGGTATACAAATAACAGCTCACAAAGGAATTAGTCGTTACTTGCTTCCAAGATATTAAAAATCAGATAAAAATTAAAGGAAAATTTAGGTAATACGCAGAGAATATATGAAGTGATAACTTATATATCAAACTTTAGGATGATCTGATCAATGAAGAAAAATTAATGTAGAATAAAGTTATAATTATAATAATAAAAGAATCACAAATCAAAAGACGAACATAGAGCGTCTTAGAGTTAAAAGTTTTAAGGTCAGAGGTACAGAAATGAGCTAAAGTGTTAATCTTATCAAAAGGTAAATCACATTAGCCGAATGGTTTGAAAGAAAGTGTTTTACGCATTTGGATCACATCAGCATCTGTGAAGTAAATGCGACAGAATAATGTGTTCAAGACGTGAGAGGAATGAACACCAAACCGAAGGGTGTTATACAAATTTGGGAAGACTATAAGAGTACAATACAGTTCGATTACCAAAAGAAACGAAGAAACAGTTGAAGCAGAAGATATAACGGAATACCACATTTCCAAACTATTGTCGAAGGGTGGGGGTCAATTGTGGGTATCAATGATCAAATATGATATTCTGGAAGTAAAGCAAACGAAATTTCGAGTAGAAAGCAATGCGGTAAAAACCGGGAAAATTTGGATGAAAAAGAATAAAATTCAAAAATTATAACTTTAAATAGATGTATTTCAAAGAAATGAAGAAAGCAGTAATTGATTTAAGAAAAAGGAATAAATTAAAATTGGAAAGATTTTGTGATTAACGAAATCTGTCATTCAAAAATAAATTAATTATTAAAAACTTTGGCACAAAAAGAACAAGGTCCCTAATTAAAAATAAAGAAGAGGTATTCAACAACTTTGCACCGACATATATCAAAGGAAAATGAAAATGGAATTAATTTAAATGCCACTAGGAATGCTAACTAGGAATTGTTAGGAATAATAATTTATCGGTCTTCACAAGAACTGTATCTATTTGGTTACAGTGAAATGATTTTAAGTACCAAAAGGAAGCACGGTGTACTATATCATCCGCAAAACAGAAATCTGTCTGAATTTTAATAGTATCTTCATGGATGTATACAAATATTATATGGGAAAATACTGCTTTTGTTCACGAAAAGCGGTTTTCCTTAGATGGTCCGGATAATCGGTTACATATTATTGTAATGAATGAAAATGAAAAGTACGTTAAAATACAGTGCTCGGAAACAATCTGTATACCTTCAGGTCAGATAAACAGGAATTGAACCAACATCAAATTTCTTAAATTTCAAAAATTCGCTTGAAGGAACTCTAGGTATAGACAATTTTATCAACCACTATAACAGATAATTTATAATTATTTTGCTTGATCAATTTCTTCATTAATTAAAATTTTATCCTTTAAAGCTTTTATTTGAAATAAATAAAGTTTATTAATTGATAATTCCATATTATCAAAAATTTCTCTATAAATTATTTTCTTTTTAGATGTAAATCCTATACTTATAGTTTCTCCAATAAATTAGTTTTAAATGTTGATACTTACATCATAATTGCTGCTCCAATTTTAAAAAATTCTCCTATAAAAATACATCCATTTCTTGTTGATAAATCTATTGCGGTATATTTAAATTTTTATAATGTATTAATATATTGAGTTGAGTAAAAAGTCTTTTTGTATTTTTGCATTGAATCTAATAATCAAAATATTTCAAGTCTAATTAATTTAAAATTTGATAATTATATATTTGTTA
>JBBMKC010217909.1:0-12467 GCA_037834085.1 Bipalium vagum
ATTATTATTATTATTATTATTATTATTATTATTATTATTATTATTATTATTATTATTATTATTATTAATCAATTATTTTTATTATTTTCTCATGATATCTACATTTTTGTGATATTACTGGTTTTGTGACGTGCCATTTCAGTGTTTTCATCAGAAAAAAATATTTACCAAAAAATCACAATTTTTATTTTTTTTCCTTACAACTCGATCCTTTGTTTGTTTTGTCAATGTGTCAAACATATTTTTGGTCGGTATTGTTATTTTTAATATTGTGGTTATGTTAATTTTGTTTGAGAAGTTGTTTTCTTAACTTTTTAAGACATTATTGCTTCTGTCACTGTTGTGTAACCATTGTTGCGTCATTATCATATATCATTGGTGAATTAAGACTTAGTTCTTCTGGCTGTTATTTTTCTTGTCGTGGTTGTTCCTCGTGGTAGAAATGATAAGGTTGTAGACTATTGTGATCCTGTGGCCATCATTACCGTTTAATTGTGAGTTCTGTATATGATTAACAGTGCAGTGGCAATATTTTATTTATCTTATATATTTTATCGGGGCTGATGGTTGTTTAATTGGAGTTATTTTCAAAGCTAGAAATTTAAAATTGATAAACATTATATTGATGATGTGGTTATTTCTTTTTGGAAAGTAATTTTTGCAATGTTTACCAGGTTGTTTTGTGTCATTCTAAATACGTATTTGGTGAAGTTAAATACATATTTTGGTGCATTTTAATTTACTGATGAACACGCAACCCTGGGGAAATTGGTTCTTGTGAATGACTCTCACCATTTATAATCTTTATTTAATATCATCAACTGATTTTATTGTCTTGAAATGGTAACCAATAAATATCAAACGTTATTGAAATACTTAGTTCTGTATTTTGCCTTGTTATTATTTGCTTGAACAAAACTTAGCACAATTTTTCAATATAGTATGGGTATGCGATGGAAATGGGTTTTCTATATACATTATATAAAGTTGGATTAAGTTTGAGTATTAATCTATTTGATATATCGGATTATTCAACAGTGGAAACTATAATTTAAATATAACTACCATATTTATCCTAAGTACATTAGTGTCATTTTATTTCATAATGGTGGTTTTAGTTACTTGTTTAATTGCCTTTTCAATGGAAAATGGTGTATATATTTCGAAAAATGTAGTAGTGGTAGTAGATCAGTAGTTTGTATATTCAGCAAAAATATTTCTAAAATAATAAGAATTCGATTGAAGCTTGAAAATAAATTGCTCCTGGTGTTATCCATGAGCAATATTATATATTTTCTATTGAATGTAAAATAAAAAAAATACACCATCTAGCCGTACATTATTCAAATTATTCAACAACAAAAATTAATAATTTAATTAAATTAATTATTATTATTAAAATCAACAATACTCCAGATTTACAACGATTCAGCCCTCCAAATCTTCAATAACTAACGCTGAAATACAAAGCTTTTATTTATACATAATTGACAATACATATTAATATAATTTGGAATACAATCACTATTTTTATTAATTGTTTTGATCAGATCAATCCCACTTCTTCCTCGATGCTCCAGAATATTGTTTTTTGGTCCCAGCTCTTCCCAATTCCATCTGTCTTCACTACAGGCAGTGTCACTAGGTCCCAATAACCTCTGATCCAACTGCGGTCCACTCTAATAGTCCCTAACGCCTTCTTTACATCATATCCTACCACCACCTTTCTTTCCAATATCTTCGACAGTTTTCTGTTTGCTTCTAATTCGTCCTCTTGTCCATCTGCCATTTCGAATGTTATTCCGTGATCGCATGATCGATAGTCAGTCACCTGCGCTCTCGGGTTTATAAGCGATCTGTAGGCAAAGTTACCACGCGCATCTGTAACTGTTGCCCCAAGTGGAGACATATTGGTAAGAAACTGCGTTGCTCCTCCTTTGACGTCCAAACACACTATTTAACTCATATCCGGACTCCTGAGCCACTTCTTGTCAACATACGGTAGTCTCTGTAACCATTTTTCCTCAGGGATTAAATCCAAATTTGATTCTTCTTTCTTTGCGGGTTTCCATGATTCTTCTGTCCCGCTGAACACCTCAATTATCATAGGCTGGGTTTGCAACAGATAGCACTCCATGCCTTCCTTTCCCTTGACCTCTATGGACGTCTGCGTCTCTGGTAGGAATTCTCCGGCTCTCACATCTTTCCCTTTCTTCTCTACAATGAGTGACCTCCCTGTGCTCACAAAATCATTCTTTCATTTGGTGATACGTAACCCCACAAAAAGGAAGATAAAAAACAAAAGATATTTTTTTAAAAAATTATTTAATTATATGGTTTTGATGAATTTATAACAAATAACATGTCTAAATCATTCCATACTTATTCATACAAAATACATTGTTATACATAACACTCTTCTATTCGCTTGAAACTTGAAATTTGGTTGATCAGCTCCATCTTCGGACATGGTTCCAGAATCCATCCTTCTCCTTTATTTGCTAACGGTTGTTTCTGTTGGCAGATCCAAACTTGATAGCTTCCTCTTCTTTCTTCTTGTAACGGCTTCTCTTCTCCATCGTTTCGTGATATGGCAACACAACACTTCTGTTGCCATGATAATTAGTGTTGCTCCACAAGTTCCTGTGACCATAACCCAATTGGTCATTCTCTCAACTGCTTCCTTTTCCAATTTTATTTTTCCAGATCCTGGTTTTCATTTCTTACTTCTTTTTGTGGAGAATACTGATACATGTCTCCTCACTTCACAATCAATTCTCTCTTTTGTTGGATTAATTTTAACAAAACGTATAGTGCTTGATTCCGTTGTTGCTTTCACTATCTTGGTTGGCACATCTTCTGTGCTTGTTCCTCGTAGCATTGTTGTTTCTGTTCCCCGTTTTGATGTCGTTACTCCACTCGTGCTCTTCATTGTTTAGCTCGTACTCATCGTCATCCTCGGTGTAGTTGCGGCCTTGGTACTCTGTTTCATTTCTCCACTTGTACTCGTTGTCCGTATCTTAGCGGGTTTGAGTCCATGTCTGCTCGGTCCCTTTTCTTTGTGCGGTATACCTGTCTGTTCTTTAATGTTCGTTTGATTTTCCTTTGGGCATTTGGTTTTCTTTACTGAATCCAATTCTTCGTCCTCTTCTTCCAAATTGTCCAAGTCTTGATAGTCTTTAACAGTTGACCATAAGACGGTACTAAAGCTCTTTTGTGCTGTTAGTGCTTTCTATCTACAATTCGGAGTATATGATGGCTCTTCTTCATCTATGTGTACAATCCCAAGAGTGTAATTGGTATTGAACCAAATTATTAATACTTCTATTATTCTATATCCACGCCAATTTCGATCTCTAGGGCCTAGGAAGATAATTTTGAACTGTGCAATGTCGTCTTGTTTACAAGCTCCTTCACTCTGATGTAAATATCATCTTTGACACTGTATGGTATTCGGCATTTGCTCTGCTTTTCTTGCATGTGTTCTGATTGAATACCAATGCTGATTGAATACCACTAGTCGCATAGGCTTTCCTGAAATTTTAATTTCTGTGTTTCTTACGCTGATGTTGATTTCTTTCGTTTCTGTCTCCTCTGTTGTTCCACAAATCATCATCATTATTAAGGGCAGCCAAAACCATCTTGATGGTTTAACGTTTGCTACCAGATTCCTCTGCTCTCTGGATCGTAATGGGTATCGTTCCTTGGTCTGTTCCACCCATTTCTTACAACGATTTGCATGCACAATAAATGATTATCCTGATTTTCGTGTGCTTATCAATGCCAAATTTTTTGGTGTCACCTTCTCCACGGTATACGGACCTTTAAACATTCTTTGCAACTTCGGTGTTTTTCCTCTAATCGGCTCTGGTGTTTTGACCATCACTTTGTCCTCAACTCTGAAATTGTGTTCTTTTGCCGATTTATCATAACTCTCCTTGTACTTCTCTTATCCATATTTTGTATTGAGTCCTGCCTTTTCCCACGGTTTTTTCAGTCTCTCTTGTATCACAGTTTTATAATCCTCCTCTTCCAAATGTGATGTTGGTTTGACATAATCCAAATCAATTGGCATATTATTATTTCTGAGATACATCAGGTAAAATGGTGTTTTCCCCGTTGCTGGATGTACTGCGTTACGATATGCATATAAACACGATGGAATATGCAAATTCCAATCCGTTTGTTGTTTATTTGTGTATGATGACATTTTGAGTAGAGTTCCAATGAACCTTTCTACTAACCCATCCGTATGCGGTTTCAAAATTGCAAATAGCACACATATCTCCTTGATCAGTTCGCTCATAAAATTAGTGCCTTTGTCCGTCAATAATTTCCTTGGTGCGCCGTACCGAAAAAAGATTTCTTCCACAAAGATTTTGACTATGGTTGCTGTTTTTGATAATTCATTGTGTAAGTTTCTGGCCACTTAGTAAATTAGTCACATAAAACAATTATAAATTTGTTTTCCAATATTGTTTCTGGCAGCGGCCTCACGACGTCCATTGCCACCATTTCCATTGGTGCTGCAGGAGTTGTAATGGGTTTTATTGGTACTTTAGTTCTTTCTCCTGTTCCTCTCCGGGTTTGATAAATCTTACACGACTGACACCAATTTCTAATGTCGTGTTCCATTTTGGCCAAAAATATTTTCTCGTAATTCTCGACAATGTTTTCCTAGCTGACAGGTGACCTCAAGTGCTCCATCATGGTACTGCATCATCAACGGGTCTCTATCTTTGCACGATACCACGTAGCACTGATTGTCACCTCTTATAAAATACAATACTTCCTTTTTCATTTTAAATTTATCTTTTAACTTTTCCCAGTTCTTTACCCAATCTTCCGGAACATTTCCTTTCATACATCCCTTGATTAACTCAATTTATTCAGCAGCTTTCTGATCGTCTTCTCGTGAATCAATCGTATTTACTCTTCTGACCACTGGCAATACGGTTTCATCTTGGTCAGTAAATTGCACATCCTTTTGTGATAATTCCTCTTGCCTCATTCTCGATAAAGTGTCTGTGTTGGCATTGGGTCTCCCCTTCTTATACAGAATCTCGATTTCATACTCTTGTAGGATTAATGCCCATCGGATCAATCTACTAGCGGTATCTCTATTCTTTAGTAACTACTGTAATGGACTGTGATCAGTGAATAAAATAGTTTTACGTCCCAATAAGTAGTGCCTGAACTTTTTCACCTCAAACACTATCACCAATGCTTCTTTTTCGATCGTCGCATAATTAATTTTCAGTCCTCTACTAGCATACGCTATTACGTGGTCTTTTTCTCCCTCTACCTGTTGGGCTAATACTGCTCCAACCACATATCCACTAGCGTCCGTCATTAGTAGAAAAGGCTTTGTCATATCTGGGTATATCAATACTGGTTCTCGAATTAACTACTCCTTTAATTGTTTAAAAGCCTTTTGTTGCTCTTCTCCCCATACAAATTTATCTACTTGTTTTTCGATTATATTTACTCACCTTTCTCGTTTGGCTTTTCTCTTCAGCTATTTACTTTCTCCTTTCAGCAAATCATTCAACGGTGTCGATATCTTGGCATAATTTTTGATAAATTTTCTGTAATACCCTGCTAATTTCAAAAATTCACTTACCTCCCTTGTATTACTCAGAATAGCGAAATTTTCAACTTTTCTTACATTTTCGGGATCTGTCTAATTCCTGAACCGGGTACTATGTGACCCACATATTTAACTTTACCCTTGGCCCATTCGCATTTGGTGCATTATACCTTCAGACCTGCGACTTTCAATCTTTGCAACACTGCTGCTATGTCCTCAATGTGTTCATCACAATTGATAGAAAATATTATGATATCATCCAAATAGACCATAGCATGTTCAACATCCATTAATATCAGATTCATCAATCTCTGAAACATTTCTGGGGCTCCTGTCAATCCAAAAGGCATCTTGTTGTACTGATAGAATCCCTTGCTCGTTATGAACGCCGTAATTTTTTGCTGTCTTCATCCATAGCAAATTGATTATAACCCTTCTGAAGATCCATTACTGTGAATATTGTCGACCTCTTGATCTTGTCGAACATCATCTAAATCACTGGAATTTGATATGTATCCTTTCTCGTAACTTCATTTAATTTTTACACATTCTTACCGAGCTATCTTTCTTTTTCACCATTACGACAGGTGATGCCCAAGGTGACGAACTCGGTTCAATCATCCATATTTCCAACATATTCTTTATCTGTTGATCAATTTCCTCTTCCAACGCATATGGTTGACGATATGCTCTTTGCTTGACTGGCGTTGAATCCATAAGAACAATTTTATGTTTTATAATATGAGTACAACCCAAATCGTAATAATTTTTAGCAAATACTCTAACATACCTTGCTATCACTTTTTGTAGGTATTCTCTTTAGCGCTCTGTCAAATTCTGACTTGTAATCACTATCGGTTTATATCTTTTTATTGCACTGGGCTTCAAAACGTTGATCTCATCTGCATATGGATCATCCGTTAATGGTTGTAACTGTCCAATTCTCATGTTCGAATACAACTGCTTCTCCTTAACGTCAAAGTTCACGATCCTTATCGGTACTACTTCATGCACTGCTCCATGTAGCCATCTCAATTCAATGCTAGGTTTAAAATGCATTGCCTCTCTATCTTGAATTCACGCTGTAACGAAACAAACTGTTTCTGCTCTTGATGGTAATAATACGTTTTCATTTAATATTATGTCGTTTACTACTCGACTTCTGCCTCTACTACCTTGAACTGGTATCAAATTTCCTGTAACTAAATCAAACACTACGCCTTGCAACTGCGATAAAATGTCCATTCCGATCAATCCATCATATGGACAGTTGGCCATTACCCTCAGATCATGCTCTATTCTGTGACCACTTAGTTCCACTACGCATAACACTTTTCCCACAAACTCAGAATTCTGGCCTGTTACTGTTTGAGCTCCTGATGCTTGCTGTATCCTATTCCTTTCTCTCTGTGTTAAAACATTATTGATAATTATCGATACTGCTGTTCCTGAATCTAATAATGCTGATAACACTCGGTCATTGATCTTTACTTTTACCACGCTTTTATCACCGGTCCTGTGCTTCCTTTGATCATTCATTCTCAGCATATTCACGCGAGGTTTATATACGGGGATACCTAATCTGGCTATTTTCCCTTCATTCAATTCTTGTTCGGGTAATTTTTCCTCTGAAAAACCAGTCTATTCCCATGGTATCTCGTCATACACGAAGGAATCTAATGCTGGGTATATCTGTGCCCGCAATCCTGTTAACAGTGTGCCCTTGGTATATTTCGATTAATTTTCAAATACTCTCCACCCATTGGTGCCGTTGATGCCACTCTCTTCTTCTTTCTCGTTTTCGGTTTCCTGGCTTGATTAGAGAAAAATCCTGATTCTCCTTCATTACTACTCGACAAACTACCTTCTCTCTTTCCCACCACCTGCACTTCATCATCAGGCTCGTTCTGCCTTCTTTTCTGAAAAACATGTTTGAATTTCGTTTGTTCCTTTCCATGGTGATGGATAATTACAAATTTTGCTAAAAACGGTAAACAAGCTGTAACTAGTCGTCAAGTAAATCCGATTGTTCGATATAGAGTATATACTGACAATCTGTGATAACCCCAATTTCACCAACAAAAATTGTATAAACCCCGATTATTTCAGCCATTAAACTTCCAAAACCCGTGAATCGTCCCCATGTCTTTTCCAACAATTTCATCGCTGCCCTTTTAGTGGTCCGGACTCAATAAAACCTCGTAATTTTTCTTATCCGCTGATCCGCCGTTTCCTTGCATCACCGCATCTACCAAGTGCGTCAAAACACTTTCTCTTCTCTCGGGAAATATCATGTTCCTGCGTGCCTCTTCGATATTTTGGGTTTTATAGATTCCTCCGAATGCCAACTCATCCAAATCTTCAAACTTCAACCAACTTTCAATCTTCAACAACTCCAGGTTCTCTACCTTACTCGTCTCTTTTCTATCTGGTAGACTTATCCACACATCTTGCGTTATTTTGTATATCAGCGATATACCTGACCCACACTCTAGAATTTTCGGTTTTGCATCTTTTTCCAGTAAAATTCTGGTAACCGGAGCCACAAATCGCTCTTTGTTTTCCTAAATAACTGGTAACTCATTTGTGCGGTTCTCCTCAATTTCACGTTTACCACTGCGCACTTATAACTGTAAATGACTTCCCCCATCATTCTTGCAAAGACTCCTTGGTCTGGTAACAACATAGGCGCTACTAGCTCTGAGTTGCTGATTATCATAGCGTACCTTGTCCTCAACAACTCCCGATTTATCCACTACATCATGGTACATTTCTCTCATTGACTGCTGCAGAACATGGTATACAAAATCCAATTTCGTATTTGTGTAATCCGCCAGTTTCACGTCCGTTTTGCTCAGCTTTTTCGCTGCCGCCATGCTGTGATGACTTATGAATATGCCTTTGTGGTTCGTCGTGTACACTTCTGTGTTACACTTCAATATTTGCTCCCTTTTAAAGAATCGAACTTCTTCCTTTTTATCCCTACTCACCAACACAATGGATGTCTTCTCTTTCTCCACATATTCTATTATAGGTATCGTCTTTCCCCCTCTTCCTGATCAGCTCATGCTCTCTTTTTCCTTTTCGCCCTCCAACTGTACAAACACTATCTTCTTTAAGAAGACTATGTCACAATCGGTAATTGGCACTCTATACCTATGCAATAAGGATTCCCCGGTATTGCATGACGTATGCTTTAAATTACAAAATGGATGCGAGAGCATCTTTCCAGTGATCGCATCGAATACATCCTCGAACTCACGTAACTGCACCACATAATCCGAATAAGTGACCACCCAGGCTATTTTCTCGCCTTTTCTATATTTGCGCCATCTGGTCCTATGTTTCCTTCTTTGGTTATGGCTTGTCGAGTTCTTACACTGACTTTTGCATCAATTGCTAGCCCTGCTGTGATCTGTAACTGTTACAAAGGCTGACTCGATGTTTTCGGATTTGACAATCACTGGAATTTGTATCAATGTTGCTTCCAAGAAAGTGTTCTACTATGGACTTCAAAAAAATACTCGAACGTTGTCTTCTTAACGATATATTCCTTCACATTTGCCTTTCTAAATTCCGTTTCCTGATAAATATGATACTCTACGTCTCTGCTGGTTAAATTCGTCGGGTACACCTCTGGGCATTCTTCCAAATCTATCAACGAATATATTTTTCCCATTTTTGGCTTCGAACAATCGTATGCTACCAATGCATTCGATCTGTTCATCATATTCAAAAAGATCATGATCATTATTAACATCATGGGCATCTACGAATCGTTTGTTGATCTCGATCCTTGTCCTGGTTGACTTCTTCGTGGTTCTTCCTAATACTCCTCTTGTCTTGCCTACTGCTTAAAGTCTGGTTGTTCTTGAGGTAATTCATATGATCTTCCAGCCGTGGTTGATCCTGCTTCTGATTCTGTTGCTTTCTTCTTTCTAAGCAAATTATACCACCCTTGATTAAACTGCATCCATGGTCCGAAAAATTCGCTAATTGTCTTATTCGCACTTAGAATCAAAATTTCTGTATTCTGCCAGTTATGCCAGTCATAATTCATCACTTGTACTATCTGACTCATCCACAAAACTTTCCAAATCTTCCAAAATTTTCGTCATTTCTGCGTATATTTCCAACGTCAACTCATCCGGTTCTCTTGTTGTCTCCATACCTGGATCCATTAACTCCAACAATCGCAATAATCTAACTTGATCTTCTCGGGTTGCTTCATCGTACTCTTCTTCTTCATGCTGTTTTCTGTATCTTTCAGCCAATCTTGTTAGATACTTTCTTCGTGGGATTTTTCTGGTTTCTCGACTGATTCCTTGCGGACGCGATGTGTTTGGATCCTTCCTTGGTTTCCCCACGGGATTATTTCCTGATCTTGCTTGACGTGGTCTGGATTGTTCGGGCTCTATAATTTCTATTGACAATTCGCCAGTCTGAACCTCTTCCCTTGGTTGTTCTGGTGGAGATATTCCTCTAACTCCTCTAATATCCTCATCAGATATTTCGTCCAAAATTACTGAATCCGGATCCTCCACTTCGGCCCTTACTAATTCCTTTTTATTCTGCGTTGATTGCAATAATTCTCTGTTTATTGGCCCCGCTGAGTTTAACAGCTCAACGTAACTGCTTCCTGCTAACCTTGGTTGTCCAAAATTATCTACTTGCACTGACAATAATATCGTTTCTTCATCCGCATCACACCCACAATCATCATCTAACTGATAAATGCTCCAAAATATTACAATAATCCATTCATGTCTGAATTGCTATTTCTCTTACTGTTCTCACCCTTGTGCAATAGTGCAAACTGAACTCTTAATACATCCATCCAACCATTTTTAGTTTGATTTTTATCGGTCGCTGATCTCAGCCGCATGTATCTTCCGTACCTTCTTACTAGAGCTCTCATTTCTGCTTTTGGAACTCCAAATTCTGTTATTCGGGGTTTTATTACTTTTACTATTCTTTCCAAAACCTCTGGAGCAACTGTTAATTCTGTTACTTGACTCAACAGATCCATGACCTGTCTTGATCTCTTGGTGCTCTAGTGAATTCCACTTCCAAAGCTTCAAGAACTCGGTCCGGATCTTCTTGGTCTATATCCACCAATGCCATAATCACATTGCCGTTTGTATCCACTCTTTCCTCTAAAGAATCATTCCTTGACAATACTCTGATGTCATTGGCTTGTGATCTCATCACGGATACTTTTTCATATCCAGTTACTCTGGCCAATTGCCTTCTGAGTTCATCATTTTCTATTCTCAACCTTTCCGTTTCATCTTCATCCTTCACATCTCATACAGCATTTACTTTTGCATTTCCAAATGCAAATCTTTTAACAACCTTCGGTGATGTCTTTTCACTAAGACAAGACCTTGCCATGTGACCATATTGCTTCCATTTAAAACATTGAACTTTCCCATCAATGTTTACATAATCCCTTTGAGGTGAATTTTTCATCTAACATGTCTCTTCCAAATGCCCTTTTTTATTACAATGTCTGCAAATCTTTATTTTACATACTCTGACAAAATGTCCAACCTCGTTGCAATTTCTACAAACTACATCTGGTACCATCTTTTGATATCTCGACCCACACTAGAATCTCTCTTTGGTGCTCGAAATTGCCTTGCTAAATTTCCTCTTCTCTGAAAATTATAATAATTTTTTGGTACCTGTTCACTTTTCACTTTTATTTTCCATGTTTCGTGGTCTGCCATCATCCCTTCAGTTACTTCCAACCTCACAAATCATCTGTGGATTTCCTTTACTATTCATCTCTGCTCGTCTCGCTTTTTTTAATAATTTATCCATATCCTTGTAATCAACTAATCCCAATGCTGTTCTCAGTGGATGCAATAATCCTATGAAAAATTGATCCTCCACAATTTTCTTAACTGTTTCTGTCTATTGATCCTTTGATCCAAAAGCTTTCTGTGCTAACAACTCAATTTGATAAGCGTATTCTCCCACCGGCTCATCTGCCTTTTGCTTCCTCTGGTGAAACATTTGCCTGTTCACCCTGCCAATATCCCCTGATATTAACTTTTTTGTCAGCTCTGTAACCACTTCGGCCAAACTCTTATTATTTATATTTATATCATAATAAGCACTTCGTGTCATTCCACTTAAATGGATTCCACAGAATTAATCGAATTCAAAATTACCAACTCAATTCACGTCAGCCTTTGCACAAAATTCAAAACCTCCAAAAAAAAACTCCAATCTTTGGCCACACAGATCTTTTAATAATCATCAAAAATTCACAAAATATCCAACTCAAGTCACATCGGCCAAAAAAATCAAAATCTCAATATTCCAATTTTTACAATAATCTCAAAAATTTTCTGTCGGTCGTTCAACAACTGTTCCTCAAATCACGGACAAAATTCGAATCACAAACCAACTCAAATTAAGCCGGCATTTCATCACGCCAATCACTTAATAATTGTTTCCCAACTTTTTATCACGTCGGTCATTCCATAATTTTTCACAATTCGAATCATATCGGCCGTTCATCAGTTGTTCCCCAACTTTCGAATCACAAACCCAACTCAAATCAAGTTGGCCACTTAACAGTTATTTTCCACTCAGACCCAACTCACATCACATCAGCCGTTCAACAATTGTTTTCCAATTCGACTCACCAATTGTTTCTATAATACTTACACCTAGTAACGTGTGGTTGTGTGCTTGTGACACCTCACATTTTATAAATCGTTGTGTCCGTCCCTCCTCTCAACCTTTTCGAATCAAAACACCCACCACAATACCGTATTCGCACCCTTAAGAACTGAATCAAACTTCTACAATAAAACTTTATTTGAACAAAACACAATCACACTGGAAAATAATGACCACAACG
>JBBMKC010217920.1:0-12467 GCA_037834085.1 Bipalium vagum
TATTATTATTATTATTATTATTATTATTATTATTATTATTATTATTATTACCATTTCTCCATAATCTAGTATTAATTATTATTAAAGTTACCAAACTCAGGTCCTTTTTATTTTTTATTTAATTTCAATAAATTTTTCATCACCAATATGGATTGTTTTTATTTTCCAAAAACTCAATCCACAGAGATCGATGACACTTGAGAAAGAAATCAATAAAAGCCAAAAAATCTTACAATTTATAGAATGTTCTCAGATTTTTATTGTTTTCCAAATCAGATTGTAAATGAACCAATTTTAAAAGTACACTAAAAAGTAACGAAACCAAACGTCGATCCAAATTCAGGTCAGTTTGAGTGGATCGGTCAGCATCAACAATCTTTGGACACTTCAAAGTCACTGGCTGCATACTCGGAAGTGAGATTGTAGTCAGTTTCTTCACAGACAAATTGTTCTTCTTCTCTGCAATTTGATCTATTGTTGAACCGCACGTCCACGGATCGACAATTGATTTTTCGGATGCCTTTATTGAGGTTGTTGTTGCTTTCCTGCTTAAAGGTACATATTTTTCTGTCTGAATCTGACTGATATTGCAACATGTTTTCTGAATAAATAACAATAGTGTTTAACAAAGTTCCCCATTTCGATAAAACAACGTGAATCCAATCAATAAAACGTAAACCAGAAACGAAGCCATCAGATATTAACAGACCAACCATTATCTCCACAACAACATGGAACATTTGAAATTAATATCTATAGAGAAAAAAAGCTAAAAATGGCTATAATTCAAAAAATATCCTTAAATCAATAAAACAAAATATAAAACTTTATTTTTTACAAGGATTTGATTAAAAATACGTCTTAAATTTCAGGAAGCTGATGTTTTAAACGTGAAGTGAACACAGAATCCAATGTGGAAAGTTTTTTTAATTTTTTGAGATTTTAATCAAGTTGATACGAAAGGTGTTGCGGTTTTTGAATTTGACTTTTAATCTGATAATCATGAAACAATATTTGATTAATTGAAAGGTAAACTAATAATTTTTACATAATTCTCCAAACAAGGAAGAAGGCTTTTAAATCAATGGAATAAAAATCTAAAGTTCTGGAGGTAACGAAGTCGTTGAAGGGAGTTTTAACATCAACCCTTTTATGAATTTTTCCGCGAAAAAATTCATTTTAGGTGAGAGGTCGAGAGAGTAGAATGATAGAGAAGAATCTTATAATCCCAGAAATTCAAGGCTTATTAATTGTCAAAGAGATTGTCCTTTTTTGTTGACTAATCCAGTGTTGACATTTCTAATTCATTTTGTCGATTTCCTAAGCAAAATTCGCTACCGTAATCGTTCTAATTTTTTTAGGAATCTTTTTTAGAAATGGATCAGACCCGTTGTCTTTTCGTTTGGATTAGGGCAGTGAAAATCCATCTATTGATCAAATCGTTTTTGTTGAATAGAAAGAAATGATGTGAATTCAAAGCTATGATTTTTATCATTTTATTAAAATCATTATAATTTTATAAATAATACCACAACATTTTAAATACCATACTGAGTTCTCTAGGAATTAATTAAAGCTAATATTCATTCAAGTCAAAATTATGTTATGCTTTGTGAAAAACAATTAAGGTTAAACGATAATAAGTATTTATTCACATTTTATTCCTCAGTCTGATTATTATTGATGATTAATACTACTAATAATAATAAAATGATAAATATTAATTAATAATAATAATAAAATGATAAATATTAATTAATAATAATAATAAAATAATTAATATTAATTAATAATAATAATAATTTAAAATTTACCTGATTATCCAATCGCTTACATGGTTTTACAGCAATGTTAGCAGATTTGTTATCAGAACGGGATTTTATAAACAATTTCGATTTCCTTTTCGATTCAGCGGGATTCTTAACTTGAAGATTACTCTGATTGGAAAACGTGGACTTATTGATAACTTTATTGTTATTGAGCAACACTTCATTGCCACTTTCTTGCATATCACATAAGGTGGACTCAATGGTAACTTGCTTGTTAAAAGAGTTTGAATGTGGTTGAGACAATAGTCGAGAAATTATATTTTCCTTAGAAGACAGTTCAGTCATTAAATTGTGACACTGAAGATGAATAAATACCGCAGTTTAGAAAACTTAAACATAATTATTATTGATTTAAATAAGTATAAACATATCAAACAAATCCTGGAAACCACAATCAAGTATTTTTCGAAAATCAATGAAATTTTTTTAAAACAAGAAAAGGGGAATTTTAAATCATAAAAGAATGCCGCCTATTAGGTTATATCTATTTTATGTTTTTCACGATAAGTATTATCCATAAATCTTTACAATTAATCAAAAATCAAGAAAGAGCTTGCGAAAATTTTCATACCTTTTAAGATACCAAGTTTCAAAGTTTCACAGATCAAAAATCAACAAATATAGACAATTAATATTAAATGGCGATTTCTCAAAGCATAAGTAAAGAATGTCACTATTCAACGTTTTTTGAAGGAACATTTACAGTTGAAACCTATGGCCCAACGATCGGTAACTTATTTTAAATTTTTTCTCAAAAAGAAAAGAAAATCATTGTTTATTGGGTGAAAAAATTTTAAGATGAAAAAAATTTTAAAATCAACCAAAAGTGTTTACAATTCACAAAACCGAGGAAAATGGTTTCAATTTGATCTTAAACTACTTCATAAAAAATTCTTCAAAAATAAAACTGCAATCAAGAAAAATAATATTTGTAGAAAAATTAAATTGCAATGTTTATATTGAAACTCAGTACTTATAGGTCTAAATTAACGTTTAGATTGATGAAAAATTGGCTATTTCAACAAGATGGTACTGCTAGGCAAAAATAAAAACAAAAATAGTATAAAACCCAATCATAATTCATTTAATTTTTCTTTAAAAAATATCCAAAAACACTTGCTTATTTAAACTCCGATTATTCAACTTGTATTGAACTGTGACAAAATGAATTGCATCTACATATAATGAAAAAGAATTCGTTAAAAAATTAATTTATTTAGTTGATTAATTTATTTAGTTGATTAATTTATTTAGTTGATTAATTTATTTGTTTTTTTCCTTCATAAAACCTAATTGTTTTTTCCAATACTGATTCTAATATTTTATCTTTGAATTATCTGTTCTTAAATTTATTGGATTAATATTGACATTTTAAAATATGTTCCATTTATTTTAGCCACTCAATTTTAAGTTATTTTGTTTATCATGTTATCCTGGAATTTGTATTAGTGCCAGGATAATTCACTAATTTTGTGAATAGAAAACTAATTTTTTAAAATATTTTCACTAAAATTCCTTTATTTTATTGAAATAATATAAGATAATAAATAAAAACAGGTTAGAATTTTTAAGACATTTTTCAACGTCCAAAAAAGAATTAGAAAAAAAAGTTTGAGATAATTAAACGGAGAAAATAAGTTCTTACAGCTTTACAATGTTTTCCATACTTACTTGAGTCCTTTGCAAATCGTATCGGTGCAACAACATCGCCAATTCATTAGATATGATCTCTCGAAGAGCAGGCCAGCCTTGATCAGAATCCAAAACGTATGATTCATTTTTGTTCTCAGATAATTTGACATTCTTTTTAAGAACATTTTTCCGCTTATCCTGATAAGGATAAGTTTTATTATTAAAATTATATCAAGAAAAAGTACTTCAGTAACAGTGAGATGACGATTGGCCGGTTTGTGATCTAGTAAATGACTTTCCATTGATTTAACCACTGGTTCGTTGTTTAAATTGTCCTGATTTTGAATAGTCAGGGTGCCGATTAGATTTCCCGAGAATTCGACTTTAT
Organism: Bipalium vagum; assembly: GCA_037834085.1. NCBI lineage: Eukaryota > Metazoa > Platyhelminthes > Tricladida > Geoplanidae > Bipalium > Bipalium vagum. The sequence continues at coordinate 3,850 of JBBMKC010217920.1, forward strand.
CCTTACTTACTGATTCAAGAAAGTTTCTGGTCTGAGTAGATGATTCTTGAACACCAGAATCAATATTAAGTTTCATATTATTTGATTGATTGTCGAACGATTTTGAACAAGTCAAATATGGTGGTAAGTTTTTTTGGAGTGCTTCTTTAATCGATGTTGAAATATTTTGCAGATATTTATCTCTGATCTGTTATGAAATAAATGACGTGAAAATTAAAATTTTTTTAAATGCTTTTTTCAGTTTTTCCAGACAAATATTAGGGTTTTTAAAGAGTCTTTACCCTTTTCACTATTTATTTTTAAAACGAATTCACACCCCAATAATTATCGTAATGTTTGATTATATTATTTTAAAGCTCGCAATTTTTACTTTTAAATAATATATTTCGTAATTAATATTTTTTAATGATTAATACTAAAATTATGTTTTAATGTCCATAGTCAACATTGAAGTCCATGCTTGTATGTTTTATGTGTTTAAGCGTGGTTGCAGTTCTGCAGAAACCAATCGTAAAATAAAATAAGTCTTTGATAAATGATCATGTTCTTATGGATGTACGAAAAAATTGTTTCAACAATTATATCTAATTTATTATATATAGTCATCTAAAAAGTTAATTTATAAAAAAATTTATAATTTATAATTATTAAAAGTTAATATATATATCAGCATACTTATAATTAGTATAACTACATACTAAGCATTCAGATAATGACAATATGAGAAATGTATAATCCCAGGATTTCTTAATCCATAGAAGAACTTAGATAAAGAGAGGTTACGCAAACTAAATTTGAAAATAAGACGTGTTCTAACATAATAAATTTATGTTCAGAGAATACCGTAACAGATATATTAGAATTAGTAAGACTTAAACAGCTTTTAGAGATTCATTTGCCTAGGAAAGAAAAAACAAGAAAATCAATAATGAGAAACTGAAATTTGAAATCAATGGCTTGCTTAAATCGAATCAAAATAGAATTTTTATTTTTATTGATTTTTTATTAAAATATTAATTTTTTTTTCTCATACTCTGGAAAAGTAGCACTTGAATATGTAGTTCCATAAAACGTCTGGATCTTGGGAAAGACAACCAAATTCAAATTCTCTAAAACTCTTTTAGCTTATGTTAGGTTGTGCTAAAAAGTTTTCAATAATAAAGATAATGATCATCATTTTGATTTATTAAATAAAATTATTAATATAAGAAATTTAATAAGAAATATAAATTATTGATTAATATAGATCCTTTTTATAAAAAGAACCAACAATTTTGTGATTTTATTTTAAAAGGTCAATAAATAAAGAATAAAATGAATTATTAATTAGTTATCAATTATTATTTAGATTATAAATATATCATATAAGATCTTATCAATAGTTATTATCAATAATTAACCTCTAAATTGCTAAAAGATTCTTCTGACATCCGTGCAACGGAATTCTTTAAATTTTCAATGTTGGTTTTATATTGAAAATTATTTTTGACACTGTCCGTTTTCAGAGACAACATCAGCGATTTCACTTTGGAGGTTTCTTCCTTTAAACTATCGATTTCTTTTTGCTTCTCTTCAATGCTAATTTCCAGAAGTTTATTTTGGGAAATATATTTCCGCAATTGCAGTTTCAAATTCTTAAGAAAACAGTCTGCTTAAAATTATTATAATATATTTAACCGACTTTGATTTCTTTATTTTGATTTTGTATTTTTTCGAAGCTTTCCAATCTATCTCCATCCATGGAATTAATTCTTTGTTGAAAATCTTGAATGATTTGCTTGACATTTCTAATGATCCTTTTATTTGGTGAAATCATTCCCTGGTTATCACTTTCCTTTAGATAAAGGTTTGCTTTAGTGGGAGATCTTGGAGAAAAGTATTCAGAAACCAATTTTGGCGAATTATGAATTTTAATTGAAGGACTGAGAAATTTTTTCGGTTCCTCGATTAACTTATCTAGCTCGTTAAGAGTAGTTTGAAGATTTGAGATAGCAACACCCTCGTCTTCTCTCGACTAATATTGTTATTATAATTAAAATATATAATTATTTATTATATATTATTATCATCATAATTATTAAATGAAAATATTTTTGACCATGAAATTGTTTTCATATAGAATACAATCATAATCTAAGACATTTTTTTATTTCAATAAGGTAATCCAATAATTTAATTCTGCTCTCTATCGAAAACTTTTTAAAAAATATTTTTCTCAATCGTCAATAAAATTAAACCGTTTTGCATAGATGAACATTGGAAATTCAAGAAGTCAAAATTATGAACTTTAAGATTTTAATATTATTTTAAAATTATCAAAAAAAATTTTTTTAATTATTAAACATATAGCATCATATTTTTAGAAAACTCTTATCAACTAAACATTTTATGTAAAATATCAAGTTAACACGCTGGATACCAAGAACTTTCATCTAATCATTATATGATTCGGTCTCCTAACAATAATAGTTATATAGTGTTATCTAGAGAATGCACAAATGAATAGTTTTAACTTCACTAATAACATTGATCAACAATGACTTTGGGGCAAGCATAAAAAATAGTGGCTTTTATAGAATGAGATGTGCTGATTTTGAATATGACATTTGTTTTGCTGCATCACATCTAGATATTTTGAAATTTAACTTTGCGAAATTTTAAATTTCCAAATTGACCATATTTTCACAAATTTTTATTATTGCTAATATTTCTATTTTTCAATATTCGTTATATTTTTTTACATTAGATTTTGAAATGCCTTGCTTATGTAAAAAGAATGCAAAATTTTTTGTTACATATTTGAATGTTTTATGACAAGACTGCAGTGTAAGGAAATAACATCTGCAGTTAAAAGGCGTTACTATGCTTACTTTGGTTGCCAGATTGGTGATAATTATAATTGGCCCAACAGTTAATATGTTAATTGACTTTTTGCACCACACTTGCTTATTTTTCAGATTTTATAAAATCTGTGTAATGTAAAGTAGTTTAAGAAATGAATTGTAATAAATCAATAAAAGTTTAACTGACTCCAGTATAAAAAATTGACATGTCAAATTCAAAATACTAACTGGTGGATTTGTTGATTCAAAAAACCTAAAATTTTAATATATAAACAGAGTTATTTCAATCAAATTGTAGTTTAAAACTTTGATCTTGATCCAAGTCATCAATAAATAAATAATAAAAAGCGTCATCAAAAATAATAAGAAAAATAAAGATTTCAAAAAAGATCTATTGGTACAATTTTAATATTTAAGCCCCAATGAGGAGTTCCATAAGAAATATTAATTATTTTTATGTTATATTTTGGAAAAAATGTGATCTTAATTAGAAATTATTTTTAAAATTAAAATAAATAAACCAATAATAAAATATTAAATGTCAATAATGAAATTTAAATAGAAAATTCAAATAAATACCAAGGACAATTCTTGATTAGTTTCGTCAATAATTCTGTTTTGAATTTGAATAGTCTCTTCCAACTCAGCTATTTTTTTGTAAAGACTTTCATTTTTATCTTCAATGTCCCCTGTTTCACGTTGACATTTACTCTATAATTAATTACATTAAGAAATGAATAGTTTACTCTACTTTCGTGATGCAATGTTAGTTATTTTTTAATTGTTTTTGAAAACGTTAGAAAACAATTTACTAATCAGAGAAACAAAGGAAAACCCTAAAGAAATGAGCAGTTTTACTTAAGAAATATCAGATCAAAAGATTATAAAATTCTCATTAAAAATAAAATTTAATATAAAAGTATTTCATCTTCACTCATAAAATTCTCACTCAAACAGAAATACAACAGGTCTGAGTTGTCCGTGAAAAACTATTATATAGATCCAGGAAATTAATTTTGGTAGTTTTTGTCAAATTTTTAACATATAGAACGAAACAGTAAGATTAAATTATATTTTATAAAACTTGCAACCTAAATATTTAACAGCTACAAAATATGTTCCACTTAATTTTTAGAAACTTCAAACAAAAATTAGAGATGTTTCATAAGCAATCTGATTTGATCTTGACTCTTTTTACAGGCGGAAATATTAAAATATTGCATCTAATGAAGTTTAAACAAAAATTTCGTATTACGTTAAGGTCAGAAGGTTAATGAAGATTTTACCCGATCTCTATCATTTCAACGATTGATTAATTTATTAAACAACCAGCTAAGTATCGCTTTCCACCAATGTGGAAAAAACAAAATTGTCTTTATATTATAATTAAATTGTATTTATAGATAATATTTATAAGAAAATAAATTTTTTTGAAATAGAATACGTTTTAAACAAATACAACGAAAAATCTAAGAAATACCTGGAATTTCTTTAACTGGTCATTGTAACTACTGGACAGCTGGATCTGTTGGTTCAAAATATCTTCCAATTCTTTAACTTTCTTATTCGAGCTGGCTGCTTTGTCTAATAACATGTTGTACTCTTTTTCTTTATTAATTTGATATAGTTGAATTTCCAAAAGTTGAGATTGTAAAGTGGTTTTTTGATTTCTCGATTCGTTCAGTTCATGCTTCTCTTCAAATATTTTCGTTTCCAATTGATTAATTTTACAAGTCAAATCTGAAACAAAACCTTTTAATTTTATCTCTGATAATTTCAAGGATTCTATCTGTTGATTTTTCTCATTTAATTCTTTTACGGTTGTTGAATTGATATGTTCTGATATCTCCACTTGTCTGTTCAGTTCTTTGACTTTCAATTCAAGTTCAGCTATAGTTTGCTGAAATGTGCATTCAATAGAAGTTTTCATGTTCAATTCGTCTTCTTTTTCCTGGAGCTTAACAAGCAATTGATTGATTTTGTCTGATAAAAATCCCTGAGTTTTTGAATTATTACGTTTCTCTTCAAAAAGTTGATCCTGTAAGACTTTATTCAACTCATTAACGTGTGTTAGCTTAATTGAAAATTCTCCTTCCATGGTTTTTATCTGATTGGAGAAGTCTTCCTTCAATGTATCAAAGTCAGAAGACTTTGTTTGAATGCTTCTTTGACAAGACCGTAATTCTTTTTGATATTTAGCCAATTCGACTTCTAATTCTATTTTCGATGTTTCTACTCTTTCAAAATGATTTGTTAATTTCATCACTTGTGTTTGTAAGTCAACCACCTGCATTTGTTAATTTATTTATATAATTAAAAATAATGTAAAAGCAACATCTATATATAAATGATATTATTTAAGATTATCGAAGTTATAAAGTAAACGACACATGGATCTCACTGAAAAATAGAAAATATATGCTAAAATATTTAGTATTATTTATATTTAAATATTCATAAAATATTTGAAAGATTTTTATATTATTGTTACAAGATTTTTAAACCATAAGTTATTATTTTTGATTTCATTATATCTGAAACATGTACAGGTTTTTAGGTATATAGTATATAAGCATAGGTATATAGGTATATGGTTATATAGGAAATATCCATTGTTTTTCAAAAAGTATTGAACACACCAATAATTCTGTGTTTCATAATATTAATTTTCTTAGAAAATTTCACATTTACTGAAGATATGAGTGATTCACTTTTTAAAAAATTCGTGTTTAAACATTACAAGTCAACTAGGTGATCAATTTATAACTACTCAAAGATTAGCATAAATGTTATCCAAATAGTTACCGACTATCAAAGTAAGCTGTGGAAGTCCACATTAGTCCACAAGTCTCATAATGTGAAATTCGCCCTGAGCTTAAAACATTATTTTACTGAAAAAATTTTAACATCTATTTGAGTTATTAGGTTACTAAATGTGATCCACTTTTTTGACACTTAAAATTCGTGAAAGGTTATTTCTTAAATGAACTCAAAAAAATTAAAGTGCTCAGCATCTAGAAATTCATTCCATCATCCGAAACTGGTTATAATATTCATCGATACACGTCGTCTTAATTCTATTTTTTTAAAAGTATTGGGTTCGTTTAAGCACTTCACACGAAGATTCGAGAAAAGAACAGCAAAGAGAATCAGTAATAATAATTAATAATAATAATACACAATAATAATAAAATTTTTATATTGCCAATCAGGAAAATTCCACATTACTTTTGAGAAAGTTTTCAATTTAAAACTCAATTGCTCAGATAATAGGCATTTGACGATTTGGTATATAAGAAGTCACAAACTATGGAGACTTTCCAGAAAATCATTATTAAGTTTTCAGGAATTTGAATTAATGAAGAAATTCATTGTTATCCTGAAGAAGCAAAAAACCATTACGAAAAAAAATTGCCTAAATATGTTTAATGTGTTTATGATGCGAGACAATCAACTGACCCTGTGGAGTTCTGTCGTTTTTAGACAACTTTAACTGTGATTCAGAGGTTGATTGAATTCTCACAAATTAGTAAGATTTCTAACTAATAATCTTATTTTAAAAAAGTTTTTGTATTTTTAAAATAAATTCTTTTAGACAAATTGTTTAATAAAAGCTAAATTGTTTTTATTAATAATCAAATTTTATGAGATTGTTTTCAAAGTAAACCCCAACTCTTCATCTAAACATATTGTTTAATATTATCAAAGTTTTTTTCAAAAAATGATCTTTTAGTTTTCTGGAAGAGAAAAATGCAACTATAGTTTGTACAAATTGGTTTCTGTTTAATGACATTCATTCGATAATTATGTTCATATAAAATAGAAGAATTAATCTTCAAAAATTCTCTTTTGTTTTCCAATTAAGTTCAACCTATATTTATTTTTCAGTATTTTTACCTTTTATTACATCTTGAAGCACCACTACCTATACTGTGTTAAATCATTAATGGGATTTTACTTGTAGGCGAATAAAAATTTAAACAAACAGATTATCATAAATCCCTAAATTCAAAATGAAAATGCGACATATTCATGTTAAAATACAGCATCAAAATTCTTCGTGCACATTTAAATTCAAAATTTTTGATATTTTTCATAGAAAAATAAATTGAAAAATAATTTTTACAATTTGAATAGTCAAATTATGAATCTTTTATAATAAATAAATATTTGAAAATGAATTGAAAAATTTAAATCTTAAAATTTTAATTTTAAAATAGTTAAATATAATTTCCGTAAATGGAAAACTGGTATGTAATAATTATAATAAAAACCAATGAAATAGTTTCAAACTACTTTTTAATATATTTAAAATAAAATCATAATTTTAATCTTCATGAATTAATTAATAATAATAAAGGGATAACTGAAAAACATTATTAAGTTAATTTTACTAATTCATCGTTACCTTTGAGTTACATTGATTTTGAATTAAAATCTTTTCATTAACCATTTTTTCTATCTTACCACAATAATTATTGTGAACTTCTAAGAACCATTATAACTATTTAAAATAAATATCATTAAATCTACCTTCATATCTAGCATTATTATTTTCTATTAAAGAATGTGTTTCAAAGTTATTTGACTCTATTAAATCTGAATCTAGATCTAATATGTTATTAAAGTCATTGAAAGAATTAGAAGTTCCTTGATCTAACATTTGTAAATTATATCTTTAAAATATGATGGATAAAACAGATAAATCTGTTTCTAAGTATTTAACTGTACGCTTTACAGAAATCCTCAAGTAGTTTATTAAAAGTACTTTGAAATGATTTGTATAATTATTATATAAAAAGTTTTAAGAAAAATGAAATATTTTAACCTCTTTATTAAAGTTAAAACATTTTATAGACCTAAAGCTAAAAGGAACTTTCAAAACATTTTGACTATGTACTAAAATTTTATAATTACAACTTTAGCTTAACAAAATTAAAATTATTATTAAAAAAGGATTATGAAAAAATATGATGCTCCATTTTTTAAATATTATGCAGCACTCTCTTCATCAGAACAGTTAAATACTTATGTTCAAAAAATTTTTAGTACTATGACTTGGGTTTCAAGATACGCTACGAAATACAATTATATCCATAATGATCAAAAATCAAACTTAAGCTTATAAACGAAGACATCTTTAGCAGAGTTTCGAAGAGAATAAAAAGATTATTTTATTTTTAATTTTATGGACTATGTTATCTTTATTATACAACTATTAATGTGATGAAAGAGGATTACATTGAATTATTATATATATGGTATTTTGAATTTTTCGTTTCTAAAATGCTGTAATGTTGTATTTTTATCTTCAACTTGATGCTCTAAATAATAGATGTAATAGATAATAATATCTGGCCTCATTTTTCTTGAATATCTTAAAAATTTTTAAAAATATTTTAATCTTATAATTTTTTATTTTTGGTAGATTAAAATAACTTTATTTTGATGGGATCTGCAGGATCCACCAATATCTTCAAGCAACAGAGCTCAACCACAGGATCTACTAACTGTGCTGAGCCTCAGACTCAACCCAGTGATGACCAAAAAATCCATCAATAATGACATTTTTGTGATCCATTAACAATATAATTGTTTTATTCATTAACATTGTTTTATTTCTGACATTGTGTTATTTCTGATATTTGTTATTATTTTATAATTATTTATTTGTTGATAATATTAAATAAAACATAAAAATTCATAATAATAATTTCTTTATTTTTTTTAATTAAAACAAAATAAATATAAGATTACCTGATTTGGTTCCAAAGT
>JBBMKC010217931.1:0-12466 GCA_037834085.1 Bipalium vagum
ATAATAATAATAATAATAATAATAATAATAATAATAATAAGAAGAGTAATAATGGGAATAAATAATAATAATTAAAAAAAATTTTCCAAAAGCAATATATCGAAATCTCGCCGTGGGGATTTTGATATATTTGGCTATTGGATTTTCTGACAGTCGCTTTCTTGTGGACTGCATTTTCCATTATTTTTGATCGGACTCTAACTCGGCTTGGAGATAGAGTTTCATTAAGGGCTATTAGGAAAAATAACCATCTCTAAGCGTATGGATTGGTGATCGTAGATCAATCTCTACGACTATATAAAGAGACGGATATTCCCAGAAATTTGCCAAAACAACGATGAGGTTTTCAACATTTTTTTATTATGTTTGCCGATGACGATTGAGAATATTTTTACCGAAGACGATTTGTGTTTGTTTTTCTTTGATTCTCAGATAACTGAACGTATTGATTTTGAGACAATTTTGATTACTGACTTTACACCTTTGACAATTTTGATTGTGATTTTACAACGAGTGTAGCGATTGTTTTTTTGCGTTATTCAATAAAGCTTTATCGTGATTGTTTTGATTCAATTAGGGTGCGGAGAAAGTATTATTGTGAGAGTTTTGATTCAAATCGAGTTTAACTTTGTGCAGCGACAATAGAATTACGAACACAATACATTAACCCTTTCGCTGCTCCACACGTATATATTCGCAAAAAAAACTTGTGTATCATACGCTCCCGACGAATATTTTCGCGCTTAGTTTTAAATTAGTTAGCTGCTCAATACGACTATTTTTACTATGTATTATTCATGTTTTCTGCTCTATACGATTATTTTTGCTGTTTAACCCTTTCGCTGCTCCACACAGCGAAATGCGCACAGCAGGCACAAAATCTCAAAACGAATTGCGCAGCGAAAAGGTTAAAGTGAGGAATTGTTGATATACGAGTGAAAGTTAATTTGATATAGTAAAATAGTAACAGTTTAAAAAATCATGAGGTCCAGATTTGGCAGAACAAGTGAATTTGTGCCAAATTGAAAAAATTTTTTCCTGACGGTATTCATAATCTGCCAAAACTTTGAAAGGATATTGCTATGAATGATGGTAATTATTCTACATAAAAATTTTTAATGTAATCTCTGACTTTTTATATATGGAATTTTTTAAAGAGGTCAAAATGACAATATTAAACTTGTAGACCTAATAATATTAGGTTTTTTATGTGTCATAACACCTATGTAATGATGTACAATTTTAAACAGTCGCAAAATTTAAGAAAAGGTGAAATGCGATTTTCCACACTATCATATAAAATTTTCTACAAATGCGGCAGAAAAAAGACAACATGAGAAAGTTCAGCTGTTGAGAATGGGATAGCAGAAATTCAAAATATTCAAATCAGACAAAATCGATGTTGGAGAAGATACAAAATGCGATATGAATTTAGTCGGGCCTTGAGAGATAATGTGGAGGTACTGAGAAAAATCTTAATGGTGCGATCATAGATAATTGAAATTATTTTTTAAAATTTTATTAAGTTGTGATAGAAATATAGATTTTCAAAAGTAATTCGTTGTTGATTATTTAATGAGTAATTAATTAATTCAATTTAATAAATCAGTTATAAATCTATTTCATTAAATTTAATTGGAAATATTGAGTTCATTTACCAATAGAAGAATCTTGGGAGCAATAGTTCTGTGAATTGTCTAGATATACTAATCGTTTTCTAGATGGTCTTCTAAACTGGTTTCTACTGAAAGTGAGTATTTTCTGAGCTGAATTGTAAGTAACCTTTTGAGGCTTTCTATACAACATCTTAAGCATATCACCGATTACTCTGAAATCATTCATGCGCTGCCAACAAGTTCTTAATGAGCACGCTCCACTGACTCCATGGCATTTGCACTTTTTTAGACGGGTTTTCCAGACAACCTTAAGAAAATTGGTAATTCTTAATTTAGGAGAATATTTCAATAGTCTTACTCTACGACCAACTCGATTATTATGAAGATTCATCATAATTTTATCATTTGATTCTCTTTGATCATAGATATCAAGAAAAATGCGACCTACTTTCATTCCAAACCTAATATGTAATAATTTTAAAAATCTTAACCATAAAGCAAATATATACCTAAATTTAGTGACTCTAAGGTGAAAAGTATTAATATTTTTATTTATTATTATCATTAAATTAATGAAGAATGAATAAATGTGGTGAATATTAACAAAATCCTAGAGATTTGTTTATATTTATTTGAACTTGAACGCCTTAACTCCTTCCTTTTACTTTAGTCTGTAGAATTTGATATTTCTTGAAATCTGGTATTTTTGATAATTTCCATGATAAAATTTTTATATGACTTTAAAATGAATTTTGTAATTTAAATCATATTTTTTAATTTGGAGATTTTGCCTATTGATAAAAAAGAAAAATAATCAGCGTTCATTTTCTGATTTCATGAACCCATAATTAAAAAAAAATAATTTTAAAATATCATTTGAAAAGACTTTTAATTTTATAAATAAATTTATATAAAAGCTTTTAAATATAAATATACATATTTTATGTATACAATATTTTTTTCAAGCACACGCTTTTTAAATTCTTTTTGAATACACAAAATTTTATTAGTAATACTATCTTGATACATGTTTGGATCTTTTCATTCAGATCTTCTTTAGTCAATTTTAATATTTTTCCCCATTATCTTCAAACGGTATCACTATCATGAATTTTATAAAATTATCTTCATTATTATTGAACAAAAGTAAAAATTCATTTTAATTCTAAAAAAAAATTTTCCCTTGTTTTTTTGCGACCAACAGTATGATTACAGTATGATATTACTTGTTATACGTTTTGGGAATATTCACTAATTTGAGTTTTGAAGTAACGTCGTGTCTTTCCTATGTATAGATGACCATATCCATAACATTGAAATTTATAAACGATATTAGCTTGAACTAGTTTTGAAGTGACTGTTTTGATTTTTAAAAAATTCTTCGTCTTTGTAGTTAGAGATAATACCTTTAAGCCCTATTCATTTATGGTCTGCAATATTTAAAAATTTTGAATCCCACTTAATAATAGACACACAAACACATACACATATATAAATGAAAATAAATAAATACTTAAGTATATTATTGATTTATTTCTTATTATTATTATTATTATCATCATTAATAGCAGCAATAATATTCTTTATATTAATTTTTAAAGAATTAATATTATATAATTTTAATTGCAAAAGAAAATTATCGTCTCACTTTATATGATCACTACATCCTCCCCATGTAAAGTCTCCGCCTCCATCTTTATCCTGACCATGTCTTTTCGGATCACAATAACACTCTTTCAAATCTCCTTTGCTACAGGAATTCGTAATGGAGTAAACTACACCAGACGACCAAATGGAGAATAAAAACGCTGTTTCTTTTATATCTGTAAAAATTGTTTAAATTAAAATATTATATATAATGAATGCTAAAGTATAATTATAAAAGAAGCAATTAAATATGCATTCAAAATATTAAAAAAAATAAATTCTTAAGATATCATTCATCATTACAGTTTTTTATTGCGTATATATTATTTTTTGAAATGTCAAACTATATAAATTAAATTTTTCTGAATATTTAACTCATTGTTTATTTTAGAATAAATAGTTAAAAATCAATAATTAAGGTTACAAAATTTTGAAAAATCAACCATCAAGAAAATTTCTATATTTATTTTTTTCTAATTATCTAATTCGAATATTATTTTCAATAAATAAATATTAATCATCTTTAATAATGAAATAAATAATCATAATAATGGAGAATAGAAATAATTATTTCTAATTATAATTAGCAAAATTATGATAACTTTTTTTCACGCTTCATTTATCAGATTAACCTAATATTTCTGCATAGGTAGAGAAAATATAATTATTATTGAAGTTGAAATTATTTTTTCGTATTTTAGGGTCAGATAAAAAATTCTCATTTTATTTTATTAATATTGATTGTATCCATTGTGAATTTACAAATAATGATTATTATATGATCATAACCATGTCTTACTTCTAGATGTCATTTCATGAAGATTATGCACGATCATATTAGGATATGATTGATTAAACGTACAATTCCATCTTTCGAAGCGAAATTGTTGGGCACATTCGGCCAAACCCAGTTTGATTCCATAAGCGATTGATAACATCATATTTGGATAAGTTAGGCAAAGATTTTTTTCTTTCGTTGAATCTTGAAGTATCATAGAACAAACTTTTTTGATATCATTCGATTGAAAAGTGCTATTAAATGTGACTGGTAAAGTTTTAATGACCCTTGAAAAATATATTTCAATTGAAAAACGATTATTATCAAATATAATTGATATCAATAAAAATAAATAAAATCCACATCTACTCACCAATGCTTTGGAAAGGTTCCTTGGATAAAATACAGCAATAATTGCAAAATAAACGGTTGAAATCCGTAAAATATTTTCAACATTATTTAGGAAATTGGATCAAGTAAATCAACTGATATATCGTGATGTATGGATTTCGCAGCTATTAATTAGCGAATAATATGATGAAGCACGTAAGTTTATCTGTGTATCAATTACTACTGGATGAAAAGATGCTTGCTGAATTCGTCTGAAAAACCGACTCAATGAAGCGTCAAAAACTTGCTGCTTCCATTCAGAAATGGCTTGCTAATCGGTAGCTGGCAAATTGAATAAAAAAATGAAAAAATCAGCAAATTTTTTATACATGATATAAAACTTGTTCGAAGAAGCGTCTAGCAGCAAATCTCAGTTGGATACTTGATAAACCAAATGCTAAAATGTTTATTAACTTTAAATTATTAAAATATCAAGCCGATTTGTTAGTCAGTGGAATAAAATATTTTATAAATACAAATATCACTTTATTTTAATAAATAAAATATTTTTTTTATTAATTTGTGTTATTTATAATCTATATTTTCATGTAGTGTATCGGTTTTTGTTAATGTGAATTTTCATAATTATTTATTTAAAAAATAATATTTTTTATTGGTGTTATATTATATTTTTGACAGATTGTCTTCACTGCAGAAAGCCATTTGATTTTTAGATTCCTATCGAAATTCAACTTTTCTGACATTTGGGTTAAACATGTCAGAAACCATGGGGAAAGAAACTTTAATATGTTGATATGAATATGATAAGGATTTGTAAATAATATTGCGGTTTTTTCGGGTATCTGTAGAAAATTCGCTGAAAATTCATTGAAAGGACAAATACAACCGAATATGTTAATAAGTTATAACGGTACTAATTGAAACAGAGATCCATTGGTTTACTAACGAGAAACATACGAATGAGGTCAAATTAATTTTAGAAAGAAAACATATAATAATACATGATATTAGTTTGCTTGAATAAATCTCCATATAACCATAGGTTTTTTTTTTATTCTAATTATTTGTTTAAACAAGTCGGATATTTATAAATTAAATATGTCAATAATTACTGAGAAATTCAAGTGTAAAATTTTTGATTGATATTTTCCACATGTTAACTGATATATCGGATATTAATTTTCGTTCTAATTTTGTATTGTGCATATAAATTTATATAATTTTATTTAGCTAAACGTATAAGATAAAAATTTGGGGGATGGGATAACAGAAAAATTCTGAAGAATCTATTTCAGTTTCATTATGACAAAATCGTTCTTTTAATATTTAATGAACATTTACAAACATTAATGTTCGGAAAAATCTATTTCTTATTTTTATATTACATTAATAAATAAAATCTTTGGATAATAATTTATTTTTGCTAATTTATATCACATTTTCTTAAGGACTTCTGGGCTATTGACAAAAATATCCTTTTCCAAATGAAATATAATTTCAGTAAGAATATCAAATCTTATTTTATTCGGGTGATTGGAAGGTTGGTAGAATATGGTACACTAAGTCATATCCGTGTCTTATAGTTCATCAAATTCGATATTGAATTACTATAAATTATTTGAATAAATCTAAATTAATGATTTTGTTTTAAATAAACAAAGATTTAAAAAGTTGCGGAATTCCACTGTGAACTCAGAAATCCCTAGGAAAAATTTCGATATATTTGTCTGTTAACTCCCGTTTAAGTAATTTTGATGATGTGCATGAAATAATTAAAAGTGATCGACATATAACATACAATGAAATTGAAACATGCCTTGGTATTGGTATAAAAACAATTGAAACCATTTTGCAAGACCATTTCAAGATATAAAGTATTGGAGTAGTTGGATTCAAAAAAATTTGACAACTTCTAAGAGTCATTTAAAAATGTCATGTATAACGGTATCAAAAGGTACTAGAAATTTAAAAACAGTCGATCAATTTTAAAAGATTGCCACTGGTGATAAAATGTTCATTTATTCGAATAAATTTGAAAGTAATCAAGAATCAAATGTTTGAGTATTTAAAGATGAATCAAAACCAGCACGTTATTCTGTCCTGCAATGCTGCCTGTTTCTATGGTTAACTTCCGGTTAATTTTAGAGAATCAAAGAAATGTCAATCCTTAATTGTATAAAACAATTTGCTTACATGATTTCCAAAATTAGAGAGAACAATTAAAATGATAAATTATTCTTTATCATGACAACGCCAGCTCTTATATTACTCATCGATTTCGCAGCCACTAAAATGTAGAATTAATTAATTACAGCTTGTATTCATGTGACCTTACCATCTTTTTTGTTCAAAAGCATCAAAAAGATATTACATTAGTTCTTTTCATTTCAGAATGTAAAAAAATTCTTAGAAAATTGGTTCAATCGCATGCTAAATATGTTTTAATTTTAAAATGGATCATTTTGAAAAAGATTAATCTACATTTGGTGTGATTTGTTTTTTTTTCAAGTACTAAATTCCGCGCTTTTCCCGCCATATTACACAATAATTCTAATTTTTGTTTTATTTTCATAATGTAACTACACGTTTAGAATTTGTACTATTTATTAGTTTGACAAGCAATTAATTTATATTTCTAAGTTGAAAAAAATGAAAAATATGATGTTGCTGTGTGAAGTAAAAATATCTTTTTCGGAAAACCTGTTAAGTTACAATCTTCAATGATTCTGATTAACCAAGACTTGTCCTTCAATATATTCAAAGAGTCCTCTAGCATTTTAATTTTGTATACTATTACCATATTCCTGATATTTTCTAAAGTCTAACACTTTGAGGAAAAATCTTTCGAGACTTGTGGTGCTGAAATGTTTTCAAAATTCATACAATACAAAGATGCTACAAATAATGATCTGAAAACAAAATAAAATTATTAACATACATTTTAAGTTTAGCAATTTTGTTAACAAAAAATAATATTCAAAATTTTATAAAAATCACATTTTTAAAAAGAATAATTTTTATGACAATATCATAATATTATTATTATTTTAAAATTATATAATCTCTGCATGAATAACCTTTTTACCGAAAATTGCTATTACTTATATTATTTATTTTTATATATTTATTAAGACTGACTGTCTTTTTCAATTTTTAATGAAAAAATATTTCATTTTACCATATTATAGATTCGAAAATTACATTTAATATATTTTCTATTCCTGAAAGCCATACATCTGTATTTGTATATTTTAAAACAGGTTTCATTATAATCGAAAACGAAAATTAATCAACCGGTTGCAGATGTGTGGAGAATATGAGGATGTGGATATCATTCAAAGTGAAGCTGTATCAATTTTTCACATTTTCTAAATTGTACATCTCAGCGCGTATAAGGCAACCACCGAAAACAATTAGAAAATAATTATTATTTACTTATGATTTTTTATTTTTCTACTTCAGTTTTGTTTTAATCAATCGAATTACATTTAATTTTATAAAATAATAAATGAATACACATTTAAAATGAAATATAAAAAATGAAATGAAAATGATACAAAAATGATATTGTTTTTCATTATTTTAGGTGAGTTCTCTAATTTCTTTTGAATTATTGATTAGTAGACTTATATTGAAAATATTCTTTTAAATAAAAATTTCCTTGACTTTTTCAATATAATATTCCTTTCCGTCATCTATCATTCTTAATTTTAATGCACCTATTAATAATTACTGTTATTTGATATTTTCCAGTACTGACATTACCTCTGGACATTCCCAACATATTTTGATATTTAATGTACATCAACAGGTTTCGATTTACTTTTATTCAAATCTATTATAATATATAAAATAAAAAATTAATCTCTTTACCATATTTTATATTTTGATAGACAATATACCTTCGTACTTATTAATAAAGTACTATTTTATGTCACTGATTTCTTTTTTTACATTTCTAGATAAAATATATAAATATTTATTTCACAAATCTGCAAAAGGAATAAATTTACAAAAATTATGTTTATTTCAAAATTTCTTTCTGTTGCAAAATAATTTTTTTATACTTTAAGCTTTCTTTTTATATTTAAAATGAAATAAAGAAGTAATGGAAATGATTCAACTATGATTTTATCCTCGTTTTTTTATTAAATTGTTATATGAAAACCTATTTGCAATAGAATTTAGCATTATTTTAGCTTATTTCTTCAAATTTGGTGCCAGATAGTGTCAGGATAAAATCAATGACATTTAAGTACTTTAACGATAATGTTATTTACATATTAAAATAAAAATAAATGATTAATAAAATATTATATTTTACCTAAAATATATGCGATTTAAAATGAGAAGGCCATTTTATTTTAACCATTTCTCTATTCAACATTTGTAATCACTTCAATAATTTTTCAGATAAACCCGTTTTTCATTTAGTTCATTATTACAACTGTTAAATCACAATTGAAAAATATAATTTCTTTACACATTTATTCTTTCAAGTAATTCTAAATGTGATTTATTAATAAATATTTTAATTAAAACCTATTACTAACTTTTAATAATTTTATTTATTAGAGGAATGGACTATTTACATTGACTGGGTTTGAACATTAAAAAATTGTTTAAATTAATGTTACAAATATTGTCCGCCAAATTAAAAAAAGAAATAATACAAAATCTTGCATTTGTCTCAACGAAATAATTAATTCAATATTTTGAAAAATTATCAACCCCATTTCATGGTACTTAAGAAAATGTGGCAACCTGATTTAATCTAAGCATAGATAGTCCATGCTCAATTGTTTTAGCATCAACTTATAATGTTTGAATTTTAAATATAAAAAATTAAAACAAAAATTATAAATGAAAAAAAAATCCAAGATAAGTCGGTGGACCAAAAATTTTAATTTTACTTGTCATATAAAGTTGTAATTATTGTAAAGTACAAATGATAAACAAGTTTTACTTTTGTTTAATACAGTTGGAGTACTAAGTTAAATTACAATAAATAATTGACTGTAGTAAAATTTTACCGATATCTTTAATTAATAACAAAATGAAAACGAAAAGCCAATGACTAAGAAAGTAAGAGAAAAGAACAATAAATCCAAGAAAAATATCCAATTTTATTTAGTACAAGAGGAGATTTACGATAGGAAATTACAAATAATAATAATTTTAAAAATAAATGTACAACAGGAAAATATCCAGAATTACATTTAAAATCTTTAAATATATTTAATTAAACAAATGCAAAGCAGGACCTGGTACAAATATTGATAAATATTATAAAATATAATTATATAAAACACTATAAAAATTTAGAATTGTCTAAATAATCACAGTAATATTATGAATAAATATATTAAAAAATATTATGAAATATAATTATTAATTTATATTAATTATTATATGTGAGGATGAAAATGTTTTAAATAATTTAAATTTTTTTTAATTTTTAAAATTTTTCACAATTAAATCAATAATTTCATAAACAATTGGACATGTATAATAAATTTCATTTATAAAAAATATTTTCTCTGAGCATCTTATTGTGTAACCTTTTTCAAACTTATTTTTATATTTAAAAATTCTAAATTTATCACCAATATTGAAGTGAAGATATATATATACCTCTTGTCACCTTTATTGGATTTTTGGCTTTAGTTTGAAAGGATGTGAAGACTTCAACAACTTTGATGGGTTTTAAGATGCTACATTGGGAGATATACCAATTGATCTATGAATTTTCTTTTAAAAAATTAATTGAGTTAGAAGATGTAACAATTTTTTATTTCATATTTTTTTAAAAGTCTTATTAAATCTTTCTATGACAACTGCCTTTTCTCCATTTTCAGTTGAATAAATTTCTATTTCATTATCATCACAAAAATCATCAAATTTTTTATTGTAGAATTCTGTACATTTATTAACCCAAAGCTTTTTAAGTTTTCTTTGGTAGTCTATAAATATTTCATCAGAAGCGTCTGTTATAGATTTTCCAATTTTATTTTTTAAATGAACAGCAAAAGCATATCTTGTGTATAAATCAATCCCTGTTAATATTATTTTTAAATCTTTCTCTCCTGATACAAAGGTTAAATCTGCACTCCAATTATCATCTGTATAAGGACCTTTTAGAACTCTTTCTAATCCCAAAGCTAAGACGATATTACTTTTCATGATTAATTTTACTAAAGCTTCTTAAAGTTTTCCTCTTAGGGTTGGATTTTGAATATTGTTCATTTCATGTATCATTTAACGATCTGGTAAATCTTTAGATATGCATTTTAAAACATGTTTCATTGGTGATTGATCAACACTTTTTATTGAAATGGAATCATGTTTAGTAATTATGGTAACATTTAATTAGCTTGTATCATTATAATTATTTTCTATTTTATTATAGTTTTTTAAACGCTTTCCAATATGCGTCCCAGGTCCGGTAAATTGGTAAATTTTATAAAAGTATTTTAACGATTTTAAGTATAATACTCCTGGATATTTTTCTGTTGTAAAGTTATTTATAGATTTATTATTTGTTACAGCTGATTGTAAATCATCCCAAAATATGTTGAAGTTGTGGTCTTCAGATTAATCTCCTCATTTTGTAACGAAACTTGGATAGTTTCTTCAATTTCATGAATACTTCTTTATTTCTCTTATGTACTTTTTCAATCGTTTTTATTTGTTGTTGTTGTTTATTTTTTTCATGTTTTATCATATTTTAGACATATTCTTTAAAAAATTCACAATACTATTTTTGATCAATTTGTTTTTTTTACCTTATTTGTGACCTTACTATTTTGACCTTACCAATTAACTTTCGCTCTTTTTAATGTTGTGTTCATTTCGCTTACACAAGTAAAACTCTATTCAATCAAAACCTAAAAAATCTTCTCCGTACGCTAATTAAATCAAAACAATCATGATAAAACTTTATTAAACCCTTCAAAAAAATCTTCACAATCGTAAAAAAAATCATAATCAAAATTGTTCAAATGTCTAGAAAAATCAAAATGGTTCAAATGTATTTAAAGTCAAAATCACGATTGTTCAGCTGTTTGAAAAATCAAACAAATAAAAAATTCAAATCGTAAGCTTAAAATCAAATTATTTAAATGAAATTTTGATTAAAATGAAATAATGAAAAAAGAATCAAAACAAAACAAAATTGAAATTATCCTCACCAGCAGCGACAAGGGTACCCCGGGCCTTCCTTTACGTGCTTTCCAGATCAACTATGGATTCTCAAACTCTCTGGGTCCCCTTGGTAAATCTTCTTGCATCGTCTGTGGCATAAATAAAAAAAGATATCACTGGAATATCTGGAACAAGTTCTGAAACAAATTTCTGCTTAAAACAAATCTTCGTTGAACAATGAATCTCTCCGTCGAGATTTTGATATATGGCTTTTTAGAATAATTTTAATTTTTGAAATAAGAATTTTATTTAAAATTATTGATATATATTTTTAATATAAATGGTTACTTGTGACACCGAAAGGTTATTGTTTGCTCTTGAAATTCTTTAGAGCAATCTTTCAATTCTTCTTGATATCTTTTTGGGTCTTCCAATGCGAGATATATCTTTCGTTTCGTTTGTTCTTAAAAACTTTTGCCAAATCTTTTGCATTCCACGTCTAGATACACTGGTGAGATATTGATTCTGTAAATCAAATTGAATTTCATTTTCCCAGTCTTCTCAACTACAACTATGACATTTCTATTAAATTCGGATATTTTTCTTGCCATTCTGTAACTGAAATAAACGCTTTAAGAATTATAAAAATTTAAATAATTATTTAAATTATGTTATTTAAACAATGCAGCCAATAATAATTAAATAATTTAAAATTTAAGATATATTAAAACACAAATTAAGTAAATTAGTAAATTATTAATAAATATTACAGGGAGTGAACAAACTTTTGGAGAATACATAAAGCTTTGAGCACGTACCGGGTGCGTCCTATAATCGTTGAAATAAATGCCCATATATAAAAATTAAATTTATGAAGTAAAATTTTATTGAGAACTAAATATGAACATATATTTTATTACATTATACATAC
>JBBMKC010217942.1:0-12466 GCA_037834085.1 Bipalium vagum
TACTACTACTACTACTACTACTACTACTACTACTACTACTAATAATAATAATAATAATAATAATAATAATAATAAATAAATAATAATAATAATAAATAATAATAATAATAATTAATAATAATAAATATTATTGTGAAATATTATTAAAATTAATTAAATATTTTAAATAAATTCATTAAAATCTCAGAAAATTGATATAATAACCTTAACTAAGCCGTTTCTTTTGTTTTTAAAGTTTAGAGACACTTTTAATCTTTAATTAAACTTTATTCGGATATTTTCCAAGTTTTTCTCAATCGCCATTGATAATTTTAATAAAATAAAGAAATTGGTTTTGTTTTAATGCTTTAATTTCAAAAATTTCATTCGCCGGTAATTTGAAAATTAATCAAATATTCCGATAACTTTTTTCCAAAAACAAGTTAGTTTCGGTTTTAGATTTTTTAATAAATTAAATTGACCAAAGTAATATTTGAAATATTTTTTTGATGATTTCAGATAAATCTGAACAAATCGATTTCCTCCATAATCCAGTTTGATGGCAGAAAAGTACAAATTTTGATTTCAGCTGTTGTAATAATGGATAATTATTGATTTTTTCTTTGTGAAGGAAATTTGAACATTTCCAAGGGTTTTTGAGGAAAGGCAAAGTGGCTGGAGTGAGAAAAAACTTTGAAAAATCTTTTTTGGAAAGGCATGTAGACTTTCTTCGGGTTAGATATTTTTAATATTTTTTTGTATTTATTCTCTAAAAGTTCAACTTTCTTTTTTCATAATATTTTTCTTAAAAATGATTAAAATTTGGAAAATTGTTTATTAAAAAAAACAAAACAATTGAATGAAAAAGAGATTTTAATATTACAGGGATTTAGACCAATTCATTTGGCTTGTCATGAAGGTCACATTGAAATAGCTAAATTATTGATCGATCAAAAATGCAATATCGAAAGTACAGATATTACTGTAAGCAGTTATCGATGATTTGGATAAATAAACAAATTTAATGATTTTTTAGGGAAATAAACCAATTCATTTAGCATGCAGAAATGGTCATATTGAAATTGCTAAATTATTGATTGATAAAAAGTGCGACATCGAAAGTGAACAAAATGACGTAATTAGTTATCGAGAAAAGAATGAAAAAAATTTATTTTGATTTCAGGGATGGACACCGATTCATTTAGCATGTCAAATGGGTCACATTGAAATAGTTAAATTATTGATCGATCAAAAATGCAGTGTCGAAGTAAAAGATAAAGTAAGAGAAAAAAAATTTCGAAACATTAACTTTTATCTTTTCAATAATAAAAATCGATTGTTTGAACTGAACAGTTCTTCCTCTGGAATTTATTGCATGTCTGTGACAATGAGACCTTCTAGAAAAGAGGACAATATTTGTTGTACACTTTTTACAGATTCCTAAATTATTAGCCGTCTGTAATGGTTGTGAAGTTAACAATATTATATAAACCACAGACTAACCCCACCACCAACAGAAGCAATCAGATAAAGTAATGTAAGATATTTGTAAAAAAATTAAAACCAGACCAAAAATTTGAAAATTTTTACCATAATAAGAGTCAACCCATCCCTGGGCCGTCAGCTAGACACCATCCAGTCGTTGTAAAAGGACAAAGCTCCACGGGATCAGTTGTTTGTCCAAAATGATCATCGTGATTGACTGAAAAAATGTTTTTTCTGTCATTTTTCTTCTTCCTTTAATCTTTTGCTATAAATGATTTCTCCTTACTTTAATAAAAATCCTTCGCCAATTTGCGAGCGACAAATGAACTGCTTCAATACTTCTCAAATGCCGATGTATTTATTTTCATTAAAAACTTCGTCATTGGAATCTATGATCTGGCCTGGTCATGGTTATTTTCCATGTCTTTCCAATCTTATTGTTTTTTCGTTGACATTGAATATCAAACAAGTTGCTAGTCTGACTGGATTGATTTTCTCAAGTCATAATTGTCCAGGTTAGGGAGTCACTCAGATTTTCATCACCAGAAGAAAGCTTCTCGTACAAAAAACGAGCAGTTCCTACCTTTAATGCTCCTCCTCCAAATGCTGAATACTTTTTTATTGGCTTCTCGAGGCATTGGACTCAAGGTTAAATTCATACAGCAAGTAGGAACGATGATTGATTTTTTATCCGCCATTTTTACTACTAGAAATCTTCAAATATGAGTGAATGATATTTTAAATATCGAATGATATTATTGACTTACAATAATCCGATAAAACAAATTGATCTTCTGAGGAATGAATAATAAACCATTTAATGAAATGTCAATTTAATAAAATCGGGAAAAGCTTACTTGGACAGAAAATATTACTGGGCACTTTTACAGAGCTCAAAAAATTAGAAAAAATCGAAACCGTAATATAATAGCAGCAGTGCATATTACACAGACCACTTTCGCTCTTAAAATTGAAATATTCGAACAGAAAATATAATCTTTCGTAATATATTCGAATTTTTAACCGTCCAAAGAAAATCAGAAACCGATCAAGAACATTTTATTTTTCTTTATTTAATTAGGTCTCTTATACTCATTTTCACTCTACCGTCGTCAGACCAGCCCGATCATTGATTGATATCAATTGTGGCAAAATCTGTGGAATAACTCGAGATATTCCCAAAATGGTGGTTTACTTCCATAATAAGCACTACCAGGGAAAATTCGTCTCCATCCCCCTGAGGTAAAATACATAAGCGAAAATTATTATGCCACCATTGAAACACCACAATTCAGATTATTATTATTATTATTGTTACTGGACCTTTTGCGATCTTTCATCCCTTATTTCGATCCGGGTAGTTCTTTTGGTAAACCAAACTAGGACCATATTTTCTTCATTTCAGAAAGAACAGTTTTCTTTCATATAAATTCCTAAATTGGCCATCAAAGTATTCTTCTCTTTATCTTAAGTAACTCTGTCTATTTTGTCATTTAATTTCTTCATGGGTTCATTTTATGAATTTTTTTTCAGGAAGGTAAGACCCCTTATGACTTTGCCAAGTCGAATGGTTACAACGAAGTTACGAAATTGGTCCTACCTCTTATCGAAGCAGTAATTATTATTATTATTATTATTGTCGAGTCTCTCTGAATGGTCAGCGAACCCTTCAATGTGTGGTAGTTTGAAAACCTGAAAGCAAATCCAAAGTGGGACACCCAATAATTAGTGATGGTCGTATATTGGAATGGAGTAAAGGAAAAATCTGTAATTATGCAAATGGATCAATAAATATTAATAGATCAATAAAATAATCTTTGTTTTAATAATTTTTGCATTGATTTTATTTTAGTGACAAATTCGAAAATGTTGTTGGAAAAAGTACAATTCCGAAGCGATATTAGGTTCTTATTTATGACAGCCACGACCAGGGCAGAAAGTCTTTTGGGCTTAAGTACTGTGATCAGTGTCCATCAGATACAATAATTTACCGATGGTACCACAACCTTAAAGATGGTGGAACATCGGAAGTTGATGAAAGTAAACCAGAAATGAAGGAAAATCTCGAAAAGAAATCTTCAAAAATGAAAGGAGGGTAACAACAATTAATACCTTACGTGCGGAATCTGGTATCTGGAAATTGTGCTCTCGTTTCGGTCCCAGGCTTTTAATTGCCGATATGCAGGATCGCCGTTATGAGAATTATTCGTCATTTGAGCGCTTTGGTGTCCGTTGTGTTCCTCAGTCAAACCGAGAATCCTTTGAATGGAAATTACCAAGGGAATCAAGTTCAAGAAAAATAAGGTCATCAACAAGCCATCGAAATGCTTAATGCTCATTGTCTTCGGGGATACTCAAGGCATTACTTTTCCGATTTTTCAGAAAGTGGGATCCAAATTAACAGTGAATACCATTGCAGACTTGTGCAAAGCACTGGAAGGCTTCCTGAAGGAAAAATAGAGTCTCAGAACTGTATGTTTTTTGTGACAATGCACCTGAGCACACAGGGGCATTTACAATTGGTCAACCATGGCCAACTGCGATTTGTAGTTCTCCGGTGTCCATCGTACAGTCCTGATCTGACCAGATCGATTTCTACCTCTTCAGCTTGAGTAAATCTTGAGAGGTCAACATTTGTTTCCAAGGCAGAAATGGGGAATTTAACAACAAACCTACAGGGTTCTGCTTTAAGAGACTTGAGTGCTGTCGGGGTAAATGTGTTGCTATATTTGGTAACTGAATCGATCTAGTCCATAAATCTAAAAATAATCAATACTTTTTGTCCAATTTTGCAAACCATAAAATAATTATCTCTCAGATTCGAGACTTCATCAAAAATGACGACGACAAATCTTTTGCTGAGCTCTATGACAGTGGAGCGGTGTTCACAGCCTACGACAATGTAATTTGAGAGACAATTGAAACAGTATTTGATGACCACCGTCTTTCTTCAGTCGGGACAGTCTTGGGTTGATCTGATGTCCAGTCACAGTGCGGACAGAATCATCAAATTTATTTCTGATAAGCCGATCAATGCCTCGGTTACTTTCTGCTTGGCTGTTCTCATCGATTTTCTCATTTTACTTTGCAGGAGGTTCTTTACCTTAAAACCCTCATGGCCAAGAATGTTGAAGACCCAGTAAAAGTCCAGTGGTATCAACAAGTATTCAGATCCTTTCCTTGATTCTGATGACATCATCTCTTAGACCTTGCTCTGTAAATCCATCAGAGATCATCACCAAGAGGGATTCCACGAGTCATGTTGTGCCAACGTCATCAATGACAATTTTCAAGAAGTAAACATTTCCAAGACAATTTTTTTTCATCGGCTTCCGTTCCAATTCAGTGCTCATTCTTGGAACTGGCTGCAGAGCAAGGAAGTTTCGCCTTTGTCGATGCAATATTAAAGAACAGCGACTTTGACGAAATGGTTTGACTGTTAAAGAAGTTATCAAGACTTTGACGAGATCATTTTGTTTCAGACATGGCAGAGAGCAAAGGTTCTGGCAATCGAAAAAGGTCACAACAAAATCTTTGAATCAATATTGAAAAGGGAATCTTTGTTGAAGGCCAGACAGAAAGTATTTTTTGATATTTATTGATTAATATCGATGATTACTTTTTCTTTGAAGGCAAATTTATCGATATTGCACACTGCAGTCTTAGATAACAACCCAGGAATGGTTGAATACATTTTGCGAAAAAGTGACGTCGATCCCAACCTCAATCATGAAGTGACAGAAATATTTTCAGCGCCGCTCGTTTTGATTGGTCACATTTTGTTTTCAGAGTTTCGGAACTGCTTTTGCTTTGGCTATTGGCTTGTGCGATGAAGAATGTGTAAAAATCTTTGAGAAGTTTCCCATTGATGGTAACGCTCGAAACAAGGTTTATCGCTACAAAAAATTTGATTAGAGAATTTTATGTGGTCTTTTCAGTACTTGCAAAGTCCTTTGAATGAAGCAATTTTAAATGGAATGATTGATCATTGTCGATATCTGGTAGATAGTACACGAAACATCAATAAAGCAGATTATGTGAGTGTTTGCTGAACGGGTTTGTGTCTTGATATTTTCAATACAGATGGGACAGACGGCTCTACATTGTGCTGTTATACGAGGGTGTGAGGAACTTTGTGAAGAATTGATATTAAAAGGTGCAGATTGCAATCGATACATGGATATGCGGGTATAATATTTTCTTTTTCTCATAATATTTCTTCAAATATAATTTTAAAATTATTATTATTTCTTATTATCTCCGTTTTATTGATTTTTATAAAACGTCATGTTAACCATACCTACGTCACCCAAAGTAGACAGAAAGAATATTTAAAAATTGACAGCTGACTGCCAGATCAACTGAGCTACAACCAAAATATTCGTTGTTATTGGACCTTCTTCTCTTTCTTGAACAGACTGAAACCAATCCATTTATCGATGACAGAGATGTGAAAGCCATGCCACTTGTGATGAGAAACGGATTACGACATCAGAAAACGCTCCGCTCAATGGTTGGACAAATTTGAGCCCCCAAAATAGTTCCCTAAAACAAATTCTAAAAAATGTACCAGAAACTTATAACTTTATCTTCTACCGGTCAACAGAAAAGGTCCAATCCTTTTGCACAACAATGTTAGGTACGCATTATCAAATTTAGTAAAGGTGGTGTACAGATTATTTGACCAAAGAAGCTTTTTTTGATGTCATTAGATAGTTTATTTTTGATTCCTCAGAAAATCAAATTGTTTTATCGGATTACTTTAAATCAATAATATCATTTGATATTTAAAATATCATTAACTCATATCTTACGTCTTTTATTAGCCAAATTGGCGGACAGAAATTCAACCATTCCTTCCTGGTTGTTGTATGAATTTAGGTTTGGGTTCACATGAGAAAAGAAAACTGGACAAAACAAGCAGATTGGGTAAGAGATCATCATGTGCCATCCAATAAATTCCTCGAATCACTCGCCAACAGATTTTTACTTGTTTCTTAATCTTGATTGTCATTTGAGGGGAAAGAAGTTCAAAAATGAAATGGATCTAAAAATAAAGGTTTGAAACCATTGAGATAAAGTCATACAATGTGATGGATCACCTTTTAATGTTCAAGTATATCCCAGACAGCTTTCCTCATCCAGAGATTAGTCTCAGCACTCATAGGCGTCCTTGTACTCCTTGGGATCAGTCTTTATTTTGATGATATTCTCACAATTACTTATTTATTATTACTTTCGTATTTTTCATTGGTCTAAAAGATTATTGTATTATTTAATAATATTATTTTTTTTATTTAAGTTTTTCTATTTTTTCATGATTAAAAAATCTTTCTTATTCAGCCTCATCAAAGTTTCACCAAGAAGATAGGTAAATATTTTATTATTTTTTGATTCCATTAATTTTCTTAACATTTAAAACACTATAATGTCGAACTTCGATATCACTGCAGGTCTTGTGTCAAGGTTAATTTAATATTTCTTATGTCATACAATTTCTTCTCGAATCCAGGCTTACAGGGTAATTTTTTAATTAGTGGAGAGTTTTACGAGAGTGCAGCGACTCTAAAAGTGACTACTTTCGTTAAACTTCAATAATATACTATATAGTTTCAAAGGCAAAGCTAAAAATCAATTTTACTTTGAGATTAAATCAATCATTTAAAACAAAAACAAAATGCTGCAACTATATCGAATGAGATCCCAATATAAATTCTTGAGACTTTTAGATGAAACTCGGAAATATTACTTCACCTTTTATTAAAGTTTTTTCTAGATTGAAACGATTTGAAATTTGCTTTGCACATAAAAAACTTTTATAAAAGATTCTTTTCGTTATTTAAAATAAATTTGAAGGCCGTCCAGTTCTGAACGATTCACCTCCACTTTCGAAGAGGGAGAACTGCTTAACTTTATGCCTGAAAATGAACGGGACAATATATCCCTGTTTTATCCGATCTCTGGATGAACACAATTCAAATAGTTCTGATGACGAAGGGAACTCTTTGCTGCATTTGGCTGTGAAACGTTTAAACACTGAACTTTGCAAACATTTGATAAATGCTGGAGGAAACATGGAGTCACTGAACAGGGAAAGGAGGACCCCATTGTTCGATTTGCTGACCACTTTGGATCAACAGACATTTAATAAAGTGATAATTAATAATTTTTTGTCGAAACTTATTTAGTGCTTAGAATGAGGACAAAGTCATCGAAATTGTCACTTTTTTTGTTCTGTCTGGTTGCGATCTGAGAAAGTGTTTTAAAGAGGGTCCCTCTGTATTCCAAATCGCAGTAAACTTCAACTGCGAAAGGTTTGTCAATTTCATATTGGATTTCAATATTATTGAGAATTCTTTATTGAATATTGATTACAAATATTTTCAGATTATTGATTGCTTTCATATCTGCAAAAGGATTTCAGTCGTTGGAGATTGATGAAAGCCTGTTTAAAATCGCTGTGGAGAAGAAATTCTTTCAATTCTGTCACGCTGTTTTGGAATCGTTTCCGGAGGATCAGTTACAACCGAATATTACTACAGATATTTTCGAGATAGCTCTTCGACATGACTGTGCTGACTTATTAAAATCTTTGGTTATGCATACCAAGACCAATGTGCAACAAATTGTCATTGAATCGTGTCTTTATCATTTCACAAAGATGGATGCCCGGGAATCGTTTCTAAATTTGCTCAATATTGAAATAAACTATCCTGCGTGTTTCCTAAATGGTGAAACACTTTTGACAAGATTGTTGAAAGAAAAGAAAATTTACTTTTGTAAAACAATCATTGAAGACAGAAAAAATAAGAAAAAATATATCAATCTGAAAAATGAGGACAAGCAGACCCCTCTGCAAGTGGCCATTGAGAGCGAATTGATGGAGCTGGTGCATGATTTGATATTTGTCACTGAAAACTTGGATAATGAAGACGGAGACGGTTTTACTGCTCTGATGCAATTGTTCGTGAAAATATCAGGCACAAATGACGTAAATGCAGTGCCAATTTGAAATATTCATTACATTGTTCTAGACTGATCGCCAATCAATGTTTCTGAAGGCAGTTAAGACAATGATATTTGGGGGAGGAAATATTCATCACGAAACATCGAAAAGAAGGAGGGCCATTGAATTTTGTCCTTCCGGTGAAATGAGAAGTGAAATAGAAATCTTGTTCGAGAACAAGCAAAATAAATCTTCAAATCCTTTATTGGAGAAGATTGTTGTCAAGGAAACGGTCATTGAAAGGGAGAAGATTGTTGTAGTAAAAGAGAATCAGATTTGCGGAATCTGTTTGGATAAAGAAGTTTCTTTTGCATTGGAATGTGGTCACACAATTTGTGAAGTTTGCAGTGACAAAATCATCCGCTGTCCATACTGCAATTTCGAACCAGTTCGACCAATGAAAATTTTTTTCAATTTTTAAAGGATATTAAAGAGAGACAGATCTTTTTGATTGGCTCTACAATGTTAAACTTAATAAATTATTATTTAATTCAAAAAAATATAAATAAAATATACTTGTTTAATTTAAAAGCACTTTGACACCGATCCTTAGGTATTCACCGAACACCAGAACAAGCCTTAGTGAAATAGTTAAATATTGTTTCAAATGGTGGCTTGGTGACAGATCTAAAACCAATAATTTAAATTAAAGTTACCATATTGAGACGCACCATAGTGAGAGTTATATTCTGGAGTTGTCATTTATAATAATAGGAACATAAGACCAAAGCAATAATAACGTATTTCAGCAAAATTCGATTACTCAAAAATGGAGCCAATCTTTTCAGAGAAAGATATTTACTTTCAAAAATTTATCAACATTCATTATGGTACTTTTATTTAAGATTGTCACATTAAAACTTTAAATACTTGAAAACCATTGGAAACTGTGACTGACAAAAATTTTAACAGTTTTTAAAACTTTAAGTAATGAATTTTCAGTAAGCGTTAATTTAAGTGTGAGGTTCTTGTTTTAAATATTCATGCAAACTAATTGTTCGAACCACTCCTTTTAATGGTGATTACACAGGAAAAATTATCATCATGGAAATTGTATCGTAGTGAATATATGCAAGCGAATTAAAGCACCCGCTTTCTGTTGAATAAAGCAGGATATTTTATGACTAAGTTTTGGTACATCAGATCGAGTTGAGCACAATATAACTCACCAGTAATGGTTTGGCCATCTCGTAGTACTTCGAAGTGTATAATCCCCTCAAAGTTCCACCACACACACAACATGATCTTTTTTCCGAACCTATCTTGTTTTGGAACAGCCTTGGGCTTCTGACCTGGTTCCAACCATTGATTTCTCCTGTTTGGATTATAAAAATATATCCATTTTTTGTCCCACTTGACTATGCGACATATAAAGAGTTCATCATTTGAATTATTTATTAATTGACAACAGATCGACAAACGGCGTTCAGCTTGACTTGGCGCCAAATCATGCGGTACTTCCGAAACGCGCTTGTATCCCTTGTTATGTTGATGTAGATGAACCACGGATGGTTTTGATTTTCCGGTCTCAGCCGACAATCTACGCGTACTATTTGACGGATTCATTTCTATGGCTTTGAGAATAGCTTCCAAATCTACAGTGGTTGAACGTCCACTGTGAGGATAATCATTGAGGTCCATGTCACCCTTGTTGAAATTTTTGAACCACTTTTGAGCAGTTCTTATGGACACTGATTTGTCACCTTCAACTTTACATATTTTCTTTGCATCATCTATTGCTCTGAAATTCTGCTTCCAGTAATGTTTCAGAAATATAGGGATTGCTAATTTATCCATGCTTTCTGTCTAAATAAATATATATACAGGGTGATTGATAATTAACTCCCTATTGAATTATTGAATTATTTTATTCAACTTATAAGGTATTTATAACATAAATTAAATCGATTATTTTCATATTAAGATTTACAATTAATATGACCAAGCGTTTATGCAAGATGGTGCTCCTCCATATTTTGCTATCATTGTTCTTCAATGGCTGAATAAGCATTTTCCTGGGAGATGGTTAGGTCGTCGTCGTTCTCATAAATGGCCGGTCAGAAGCCCTGATTTAACACCCTGTGATTTTTTCCTTTTGGGTTAGTTGAAGGAGAAAATTTATTCCACCAAACCAAAGACTTTAGAAGAACTTGAAGTGCGATTACAAGGAAACCTTTCTGCCATCCCACAAGAGTTCCTACAAAGATCAGTCGATTCGATTCCCGAGAGACTTAGGAACTTACAGACGAATGCTGGTTCACATTTTGAATTTTAAATAAAACTACATTTCGTGTTTGTCCTTTTTATATTGATTTTTCGTAAAAATAATATTCAGAAAAAGAAATAGGGAGTTATTTATCAATCACCCTGTATATACACACTTCATAGAACGTAATAATATCTCAAGTATCTCAGGCGTCTCTTTTACAAATTCCCGCTGCACTCAGTCTATGTCCAAGAAATACTATTTCTTTTTGATTAATTGTATACTTTCCTGGATTTACCTTCGGCCCTGCTACAGAAATTCTTCTTAGAACCACTTCTAAGACTCGATCATGCTGGCTTTCACATATCACTATGTCATCCAGATAAAATAAAATAAAAACAAAATAAATAATAACTGGGCTCGAAGCCCATTCGTAGAATTAAAACCATCCGAAGAACAGTATACCTTGTCAGAAGAGGAACAGCTCGCCAGTGTTGCAAGTGAGAGAAAATTGATTCTAAAGCCCTAAGAGTTAAACCTGGATGCATTCCTGAAGCTGGCTGAAAAGAGGTATTCATCAATTGCTCAGAAAGCCCTGCGATTGTTGGTGCAATTTTCAACTTGTTATTTACGTGAGTTCGGCTTTCGTGCTTCACCACAATTAAATACAAGAAGCGAGAAAGGTTATTGTCAGTCGAAGAGGAACTTTGGGTATGTGTGTCTCTAACGCGGCCTAGAATTCAACTGATGTGTAGAAATGATCCAACACAAATTTCACACTGAATTGTTGACTACGGCTTTGTGATTGTAAGTGCAATGACTGCATCCTTTTAAGTTCCCTGGTATTTGTGTCTTTTATGCAAATTTTTAAAAACTTTTGTCAGCGGGGCTTTGTATTTGCAAAGGGTTCCGTTTTACCGAAAAGGTTGAAAACCACTGGTTTAGAGAAACCACCTAGACACGTTCAATTTCATGAATATCCTAATATTTTTCAATTTAATCGATTTTAAAAATGTAATTGATTAAAACAAAAAGAATAAAAAATTAATAAAAGAAGAACAAAACGACAATGGCAATGCTCATTGATTTATTTTGTCATTTCACCAGAACATCCTTGATCAGACTATTCAAGACATTTCTCCGATTTCATTTTGGTGATGTTTTTGCAAAGATTTTCTTCGCCGTTCCAATCTATCAAATCTTTCATCTTCGTTCCACAAATTCCGAACAGTGCTAATAATTCTTTCAATTGTTTGAAAACCTTTTCCACTGGCGGAGTGTTCACACGAAAACTCCACCGATATGTTTCTATTCTCTCTTTCAATGTCTGGAAATTAAAGTTTCCCATACCAATTTCAAAAACGGAATCATAGGTTCTTGAGTCCATCTCCTTGTTATTCAATTGTTTGTAACACTGTTTTTCATTCGCACAGTTCCCCTTATTCAAAAAAGCATAAATGCTTTTCAAAAATTTCTCAGATTGTCTACTTGGTGCGACAATTAATTTAGAGTTTTGGTACGTTCCTAAAACTGCCAGAGGCAGCTTTTCTTTACCCAAAATCAGAACAATGGCTTGGGTCTTGTTCATAATTACATAACCATACCACATAGAATCACCATTGGGTTTCGTATAGTCTTTCATTATTTTATATCGAGGATTGGATTCATCGAAACCGAACTGAAAATATAAGGGGTACATTAAAAGGTAACAAAACAAATACAAAACAAACTATCCCATTATATCGATTGTTGATAAATATCTTCACTCCCGAACAAGCAGTATTGGCCTG
>JBBMKC010217953.1:0-12466 GCA_037834085.1 Bipalium vagum
CTACGTAAGACAATGCGATGATTATTTCAATAACAATATAAGACTGATCTTTTAAAAAAGCATTTTCTTTATAAACAATCATGATTTTGGGCCCTAAAGAGGAACTTATTTCGTTCTCTAAATCTAAAAAAAAATTAATTTGCAAAATTTAACTTACAAAAATTAATGTATATAAACAAAAGGTGACCCTGAAAAATCAGGCACCTAGTTAACCAAAATTTTTACTAGTTCATTTATAATTGATTTCAGTGTGACTAATGAAAATAGTAATTTGTAATAATAACATAAATAAATATTGTTGTTTTAATACATCAATTAAAATTTCAAATATTTATTTTTCAATTTCATTTAAATAAAAAATATCATTTTCACCATGTCTGTATCAAGCTCATTAACTTACCTTGATGAAAGTAAACCTACCAGCAAAAAATTTAAAACACTGCAAGCGGAAAAATCACATTATTCAAGAGAAAAATCCAAAAAAAAAGATGAAGAAAGAAAATCTAAGTTAATAAATTTGAAAGGAAAAAGAGATAAATTAAAAATTGAATTGATTGAATACCAGAAAACAAGCGCTATTCTAAAATCCCAGTGCCAGCTTTTAACAAATATTTTAGTAAATCAGGAAAAAATTATGCATTTCATTAGTCAATTTAATTACAATACGATTAAAGTGAAGATTTTCGATGTAAATAAGTTATTGAAAGAATATGTCATGAAAAATCCGCAGGAATTAAACAAAAATGTAAAATCTTTCGGAAATACCTCTGAAAATTTATACCAAGATTTCAGTGAGGTTAGTGAATTCACAACAGACCAATTTGATCCAATTGATATTAGTAATATTAATTATAATGAAGATACTTTTTCGTCTTTTGATTACACAGACAATAATTTTTTAGATGACAATATTTTATTCGAAATTCTGTCCCTGGATTCCAGAGACCGCACACTGACAGATCTAACAGATCTTAATTTTTAAATGAAATTTTGTCTATGGAAACAATTTTCTAATTATTCGTTTCAAATTTTATGATCAATTATCATCTGTGAATAATTGATTATTTATAAAATAAATATTTGTTGTTTGCTTATTAGACATTTGTTTACCTTTTGAGGGAATAATAACTGTTCATGTTTAAACATTATCAAAACTAATGTATTGCTAGATTGAAGCACGAATATGTTAATTCTGTTTATGTTATACAAAGTTGATGTAATTTTATTACTACCTATTCTACTAATGAATATAAAATTAAAGAACTGATAATTTATTTCAATTGTTCCAAAGTACAAAAATTTAAAATCTTGTTCATTCATAATTTGAAAGTGCTAGAGTAATTTATTTCACAAAATTCTTGAAATAGCATTTTTAATTTTTCTCATTTAAAGAAGTAGATGATGTTCTGGGTAGTCTCATCAAGAAAAAAAACTGCTTAGTAACTACACAATTTTATATATTTCAAAGACATGCAAAAGTAATTTATGCTATTGTCAAAAAACAACTATTTTTATTCAAATAACACCATCAATCTGGCCCCGAAACCTGAAGAATGGTGATTTTAATTCTGTCGACTAACTGAGAATTTATAGTACTGGTACAGCGATTGGTGTCTTTCTAGACATTACAAATCCACAGGGTTAAGATCTTGAGAGATCTGAATTCAACCAGAGACACTCTTTAAAAATGCGGAGAGATCACACATCCGAAAACTATGACAGTTTGGGGAAAATTAAATGGCAATGTTTATCAGCAAACGAGTCACCTGATGGTAGGCCTAAAGTAGTAGATTTTGAAAGAAGTACATGATTTCCGTTCTCTGGAACTACAACGGAATTTTTTTTTTGAAATTCTTCCAGTTGGTCAAAATATTAATTCAGAGATCTATTCTGCACAATTGAATCGACTTCACCAGATTCTCATCAAAAAACATCCTGCTTTAATCAACCGGAAAAGAGTTCTATTGTAAGCTGACAACGCAAAACTTCAAACATCAAAGAAAAAATATATTGAGGGAATTGAACTCTTACCACATCTTCCATACTCGCCCGATGTTGCAGCATCAGACTTCCATTTGTTCCGCTCCATGGCACATTTCTTGCGGGCAAAGCACTTTGAGAACATAGATGACCTGGAAAAGTGCCTATCAGTGTTTTTTAACTCTAAATCTCCAGGATGGCATGAAAATGGAATTCTCAAAATTGTAGAACGTTGGGCTCTTGTGTGTGAGAACGATGGATTTTATTTTAATTCAAAATTTTTTAATGTACAATAAAAATTTTGTGGTATTTATTGAATTAAAACGGACATTTTTTATGGGACACCATAATAAAAACATTCTTTAGATAAAAAGCAAGCTTTTTATCGAGAATATTTAAATATCTTAAGGGTCTTGACCGATTTTGACATGAAAAATTATTTTTTAAAAAGTCAAAATTATTTCTAAAAAAGTATTTTTTGAAAATATCATTCTTAGATGATTATAAAAATGTGAAAAATTTCAACGTGGTTTGAAAAATTACATATTTTAGATAATTTTACAAAACCTAGAATTTCAGATTCAACTTTAACACAAGAACAGATAGCTAAAATAATTGGAACTAGAATTAGACATGATCTTCAAATTAAATCATTTTATACTTATGATATTCCAATGTAAAAAATCAAATAAAGTACATAAAGAAGAAGATAAGAAATCTTGAGATTTTTGTAATGAAATTTGTGTAAATGAAAAAGGAATAAAAGTTCATTTAAGTAGTTGTAAAGTTATAAAAAAATCAACATTTTTCACAAAATCAACATTTACATAATTCTCAACTTCCACAAATTTTTTCAAAAAATCAAAATTCTACAAAAAAAAATCAAATCTACAATTTTCTCAAAGAAGGAAGTTCTAAAATAAATTTTTAAAATGAAGGTTCATTTGATCCAGATACTTTATAATTTTCTATTTTTTTTTAAAATGATTGAATAAAATATTGTTTTAATTTCAATTGTAAATAAAGATAAAATTAATTTAAATAAATTTTTAGAATTTTATGGAGAAGAAGGAAAAGATTATTTTGAAAAGTATGTTAAATTTTGGGAATTAAGTTAGTTTCAGCTTGCTTATATATTATGTAACTTTCTAAAACTTAACGTGGCTGGTTTAGTATGAAATTGATCAGAAGGGTTTAAAGTGTGTTACGTTCGGTTTATGTGAAAGGTTGCGTTTATTTATGTTTATTTTAATCGACTGGGTAACTGTAAACTGTATGAACAATAATTATGAACCAAAACGTAAACGTGTCTTTCAACAAATAAAAGTTTTAATAAGACAAAACAAAACCTATTATTATGAGTTTAAAAACTTTATTGATTCAAAACTGTGAAGAACAAATAATAGATTGATAGTTGTTAGTAAATCCCGGAAAATGGTCAGAATAATGTTTATGCTCTTCGCTAAACCTAGCCTCAAGAGCCCTCAAAAGTAAAAAGTGCCTCTCCGCCCTTCTTGACGTTGAGAAGGCAAAAAAAATTAAATAGAAGAAGAGCAAAAAATTTAAAAGTTAATTGATTTTTTCGAAAGTATTCGGGGATCTATCCGTCTACTTCGACTTGTTATTTAATTTAATTATTAATTTACTAACTTGTAGTCAAGTTAGAAATCGAATTGTACAATCGAATTGAATGAATATAAATTAAAAATTACTAATTTTTACCAGATTATAGTATTAACTTGATTTCTCGAGAGTTGACCGTTTAATGGATTATAAATAGATCTTTATTTTTCGTCTCTTCGAATAGATTCAAAGCCTTGCTGTCGGTTGATCAAAATCCTTTACTTGAATGGCTGACCGAATGCATCATGTTCCTTAAACTGATTGATTTTCTTATGGATCGAATTAGTTCTTTGAGATGATAGACTATGATCAATTTGAATGAATTTTCTTCCTTTGTATGATCGAATCGTCTATGAACTGATTTCCTTTCTTTTCTCTTCTCTTTTGCTTGAAATTGTTGCGACTTATATATTCAAATTTTTTATTAATTTTAACTCTGATAATTCCTTGCTCGGGATAAATTGATATTTGATACACTAATAATTTCGTTTGATAAATTTGGAAATTTGATATCAGAATTTCTTGTAACTTTATCTTTCAATTATCGTTCTGACCAAATTTTCTGTCGTTTATGTTGTGTTGTACAGTATAAATATTTTTATATTTATACTAAATTTTTTATTTAATTTATATTTTTAGTAACTTAAATATTCTATAAATAATTTTATTGAGACTTTTTAATTTAAATTTAATATCACTTTATATTTTAAGTAATGATTTTTATTATTTTTTCTAATTTTAGAAAGATTCTTAATTTTTTTCATATTTTTTGAATTTTATTTATATTTTAATTATTTATTTAATTTAATTAAT
Organism: Bipalium vagum; assembly: GCA_037834085.1. NCBI lineage: Eukaryota > Metazoa > Platyhelminthes > Tricladida > Geoplanidae > Bipalium > Bipalium vagum. The sequence goes on from JBBMKC010217953.1 coordinate 4,417, forward strand.
TATTTAATTCTAAGCATTTTATAGGATTCACCAGCAATCACAATATTTTATTTTTATACTTTTACCAAAATATAACAACAATTACATTTTATTACAGGTTTATCATGCAAAAGATTAAATCACATCAGGAATGGTTTTTAAGTTATCAAAGATCATGCGTAGATATAAGATATTTGAATCATTTACAAGTCATATAAGGATTCATTTTTTATCTTAAAATTGTTGGCCTGGGAGTCCCCACAAATATATAAAAGATAATAATAATATTTTATCTGAGTTAAGACAAAATGAAGCTTTAAAATTTATTTCAAAACCATTTAAAAGGAATATTGATATTGCAAAATCTATTTATAATTTTTATATTGAAACAAAATTAAAAGATGAGATGATAGAAAATTTAAGAGATAAAGTTTTGGAGAAGAGTGAAGAAATAGAAATTTATAAAAAACATGTTGATTCAGAAAATGAAAAATTAAATAAATGTATTATTGATTTATATGAAAATAATATACAAAAATTAAGAATAATAAAATAAAAATTATAATAAATAAAATAAAAAATAAATAATTATTTTGATTTTTATAAAATTCGATTTCTTTATTTTGATTTGAAGATAACCTATCTAATTCGTAAATTTTATTTAAATTTGTATTTTTTTGCTTTTTGTTTACTAATTTTATTGAAAAAATTTAATTTGAAAATAAGATTATAAAAGGTTTTTTTTAAATGACTTGATAAATCTAAATTTTTAATTTCATTATTTTTTCTCATTTTCAATTAATTTAATATTTCATTAAGTTCTTCTTTATCAAGAATTTTTCTATTAGGATTATAATCAGGATTTACTTTTTTGTTATTAAAAACAACTTTTCTATTTCCTAAAACTGAACACACTCCACCTCGAATTCCTTTTTCAAAAAATAATAATTTATCATATGATTCTTCTTTATAATATTTTAGTTTTACTTTTGTATATTTTAATCCTGCTAACCAAGTTAATCCAGGTAATGAATGAAAATTACAAGGATCAATGCCATAAAATTCTAAAATATTATTTCTAAATTTTTCAAATAAGTTTGCTAAAATTAAAACATCTATTTTTAAATATTTCATTGTATAATCTAACATATTTTTGCATTTTAATTCTTTCCAATTTTCTTGAGCATTAATATATTTTTTTATTCCAATATTTGATTTTCTTAATGTTGAATAAAATTCTTGATATGGATGAATATTTTCTTCATTCATTATTTCTATTAAATCTTCAAATTTGAATATATATTCATATGGATATATTCCTTTTAAATTTTTAAAACCATGTTCCTTTAAAATTTTTACAATCTTCTTCAACAGCTTCGTTGTTAAGACCTTCGGTTGGTTTTAAAGTTGAACCAATAAATTCTAAGCTATATGGAGTGAAAAATCAAAATGCATCGAGATTTCTAATACAACCAATTTGAAGAGAAACATACTCTTGATCAGTTTTTGGTAAAATATTTAATTTTTGTTTTTTCAAATATTCTGATTTAAACATTTTTTAAAAATTAAATGTAAATTATATTTAGAACCATTTAAAAAAAAAATATATATATAATGGAATAAACTTAATTTTCTTTGCTTGAAGATTACATTTGTTATGAGCTGCTCCTCTTTATTTTCCATTTAGATGATCATGATCTCTCACTTTTATATATTCTTTTTTATTTTCATTTGAAATCATTTCCTTAAAATCTGTTTCTGAAATAGGTTCATAATTTTTAAATTCCTTTTCATTTATATTATAAATAAATTTTTTTCACAATAATGACAAGTTTTTGAATTTTCATAATTAATTGTATCTTCTTCTGTCATTTCCATTTCAACATTTGTTCTAAATATTTCTTCAAATATTTTATTTAATTCTTCAAGATGTTCAACAAATTTTATTGCTGCATCTTCTCCAAAAAATTCAAAATATTCTGATTGAAAAAGATGTTCATAATTTGATTTTAAATAAATTCCAAAACATATGATTTCTTTAAAAATTTTTTCAGAAAAATATTTATTATTTAAATTTTTTTCTTTTACTTAGTATATACTTTTTTCACCAGAAATATTATAAGCTTCAAAGTCTACATAAATTGAAAAAAGAACTTTATTTTTAAAATGAAACTTATCAAATTCTAAATATTTTTTATGATAAAAAGTATTTTTACTGGCTTATGTTCTCTACAATCTAAATTATAATTTTTTTCTAATTCATTAAAAAACCTAAAAGAACATAAGCAATTTAAACAAGGAAAATATTTATTTCTCTCAGAATTTTGTAAAAACATTGAAACATCTTTACATAAAACAAAATGATTAGAATCAAATTTTTTCCCAGGTTTTGAATAAAAGAAAAAATTTGTATAATGAACTAAATTTTTATTTTCATCTTCAATTGTAGTTGGTTTCCAATGTAAGTGTTCAATATGAATTTGTTTTATTTTCATTAATTTATTTATTTCAAAAAAATTTACTTTTATAAAAGGATTTTGTTTATTGAATTTTTTTATATCATTTAAGTTTATTGGAAATGAAATATTTTCTAAATTTAAATTTTGAATATAATGATAATAATTATGTGAAAATTCTACATTTCTTTCAACTGGAAACATTGAAGCTAATATAGACAAAATAAAACAATATTGATCTTCATTTTTTATATTTAAAAATGTAAACACTATTAAAAGGTAATTCAATATAAGTTCCTGCTTGAGAAGTTTTGTATTCATAAATATGTAATAAAATTTTATTCATCTTATAAACATTTAAACCACTACCTGCTCCTTCATATTCTTCCATTTTAGTTTTTAAATTAAAAAATATTTCATTTAGATTATCTTTTATATCTTCTTGTTTTGTAACAATTATTGGATGATTTGCAATACTATAATCTCTGAAATCATTTTGAGGGGTTAAGTAAGTACAAACTAAATGAATTTGCATTTTAAATGATTGAATATTTTAAAAATAATAATGAGATATTTGTTCAAAAATATTAAACATATCAAGTGAAATTTCTAGAAATATTTCTTCATTATTATAAATTCTTGTAAATTTTGATAATTCATTTTTTCTAAATAAATGTAATAAACTTAAATTATTATTTTTAAAAATATTTTGAAAATCTAAATTTTGATTAAAATTTAAAGTATTTAAGTTACCTTGTTTTTCTTCATATCTTTGTAAACAAATTGCATGATTTTTACTTCTTAAATGATTTGATAAACCTTGATTATTTTTAAAAGTCATATCACAAATATTACAAAAAATCTGAGTTTGATTTTGTTTTTGAATTTCAGTATTTTGTGTTTGATTTTGAGTTTTATTTTGAGCTTGATTTTGAGTTTTTTGTGGATTTTTTTGTTTATATATTTTTTTTCATAAACCAAATTTATATGTTGTGTTAAATATCCTTGTCCAGAAAAAGTTTTATTACAAATATCACATAAATATTTTGGAATTTTAATTTGGAAATATCAAAAGATTTTCTTGGAGTCGCTTCCATTTTTATTATAAAAATAACTTTTTTTCTAGTAATTTAATTTTTTAATTATTAAAAAGTTCTTTCATTCTTATTTCAAGCGCTTTTTCTACTTGTTCTTTTATTTTTAATCCATTATCTTCTCCAAAAAAGAATTTCCAAAAATATTCCTCTGAAATGAAGTAAACATTATTTTTGGTTTTATAAGACATTGTTTTCTTATCATAAACACATGCATAGATAACTTTTTAATTTTTAAATTCATTACTTAAATTACTTAAATTATTCGAAATAATTTCTTTGTTATGTTAATTACATGTTGCAGAACTTGTTTTTAGTTCAAATAAAACTTTTCTTTCATGACAACAGAAATCTAAATATTTCATTAATAATCTTTTAAAATTACAATTAAGCATAAGTTCTTCGAAAAATAATCCTGTTTTATGTGTAATTTGTAGAATAGTTCTATTTTAATTGAAAATCTTCTGGGATAAACTTTGATTGAAAATAATTGTTGGACATTTGTTCTGGTTTTATTTGTAATATCTTTCTTGTAATTTCTAGAAATGCACATAAAGGTTCTAGAGTTGAAGACTACTTCCATTTTTTTAAGAAAATTTTTTTTTTCAATCATAATTTTCTAGTATTTTTTTAGTACTTTTTTCTAGTACTTTTAGTAGGAAAATTAGTACTTTTATTTGTAATAGTCGTTGTTTTTGTGGAGACTCAAGAGAAATTAAAAAATGTGACAATAAAAAACAATTTAATTCTGACAATTTTTTATCCTAGCATTTTTGATTTTGATTTGAATAAGATTATTAAAAGTATTTTCTTCTATCTGAATTCAATTGTAAAATAAGAATCCTTAAAGATAAAATAAAAAATTAAGACCTAACAATTATTATTATTATTATTAATTAATTATTAATTAAAGAAAATATATTGAAAACAAACAATTATACATAAAATTAAAATTAGAAAATACTAGAAAATATTGTACAAATATAAATATGGAAATAATTTAAAACAAAAAACTAAAAAAGGAAATAATTAAAATACAAAAATAGAAATAACCTTAGAAAATACAAAATAAAAGGTCAGCTTGAAAACAAAAATAATACACCAAACATTTTGTACAAAAACAATACAGTCGTGACGAAAATAACAGTTCTTGTCAACAAGTCTAAAATCTAGCTATTTAAGCACGAGCGACCAAAAAATTTTCAGAACAATTCAAATACAGAACAATACAGAGACAGAATAATTAGGAGATTAAACAATTCATAGACAGAACAATTCACAATTAAATTCGAATTCAAGCACGCAGACGAAACCTGAAACGACAACCAAATACGGAAATTCAATTTACATTCAAAGATAAATTCCTAATACCTTCAGTAGTCAATATTTTATGTCCTTTGCAAGCAGTAAATTTATTTGATTATTATTAATATTTTTAATTATTATTATTTCATATATTACTTATCATATCTGGTAAACTATTACAGTTTGCACAGATTATTTAAACTTATTTCAAAATCCACAATTTTTCTGATAATCATTATTATATAGGATTATCTTCATTTTTGTTTTCCATCTTCCATATTTCTCTTTTTGTTTGTGATTTACACAACAGTTAGAGCTGGTAAATTATCTCAGCGCCTTGCTACAGGTTACAGGAAAACTGTGTAAGGATTTAAGGATTCTCGTTTAAACTCCTCTTGTGAAATCACATTTTTACAAATAAAAATATTTGTATTCGATTTAATTTGCTTTCATTTATCCTATTTTATTTACCGTTCCGAATTACACTCGATAAATCTTTCTGATAGTCATATACGTTTATGTTAAGTAATCTAAAAGCCCATATTCGATATTTGTAACTTAAACTCAGTCACTTTTAGGAACTTAACATTTTTATTCGTAGCTATCGTTGATTTATCGATGATTTCCACAGTTTCGTTGTTGATGTTTTTTTTCATTGTTTTTTCTTTGAGATGGTTGTTTTTTTTCGACGAATACGTTGTTGTCGTTGTTTTTACTCTTTGAAATCGTGGAATGTTTTTTCAGGTATTTTTAGTACTTTTTTTATTCGTACTTTTTCTTATATTGAGGAAATTTCGTTGAAAAGTAAGTGTTTTAAAAAGGATGGAAAAATTTTTAAAAATATTTTGAAAGCTTTCAAGTAGTGATTTTTTGATGAAAAAGTGAAAAAAATGACTTAAAAGTGTGAAAAGTGGAGTTTTTTTAATGGGTGTTTTTTTATTGAAAAAAAGGAGTTTGAGCCTTAGGGTTGATTTCGCGTTTTATTGCCTTTACTCAAGATGTTACCCTTCCATTTTCTGGTTTTCTTCGATTAGTCAATTTTCAGGAAAAAATTGTGATTTTTAGTTTACCTTTTTAAGTGCTATAATTTTTATGTATATAAAATATATGATTTATAAAAAATAGGATATATAAATAATAGGGGTATATATAAAATAGCCACTTTTTACATTTATACACATATACACAAAGTATAAGCTATAGGTACACAAATCTTTTTGAAGTTTTTTAAATTTTATAATTTAGAGCTAGGGTGTTAGTCTTTTATGCGTTTCCCTATTATGTATGAGCCACAAAATTTATTTCAGTAGAACGGAGCTCCATACCATAAATCAATTGGTATTATCATTCTTGGACAAGTCAAAATTATGTGCACTCAGTGATTGGCCGGCTCACTCACCAGATCAAAATATAACTGAGCCGTTGTTGGCTGATATGAAAGTCAGGGTTGCTAGCTGTAGATAGGCCAATATTAAGACATTTTTGAAGATTTCGGAAGATCAGCTGACAATGATTCCAGTTTCTAAAATAAAAAATCTATATGAAAGCATACGAAGAAGGTTCAAGAAGGTAATAAAAACAAAGGCATAGATAAAAGTTAATTATTTAAAGTACTGTAAGTTGAAGTAAACTGCTTATTGAAATGCGTAACATAGCTGTAAATTTTAATAAAATATGTTTCATTGTCTTACAACCTTATATTCAAAATAACTAAAAATAATTTTTTCGAAAATTCTTTTTTCTACAATTGAAAAAATTTTACTTGCAAACATATTTTTAACATATTCTTTGATATATATTTAAATAGACTACATTTAAGTACTTATAACTATATATTTCTATCATTTTATGTAAATTACAGATGTGGCTCTAAACATATGGGCGGCATTGTATATTCAAATTAATGCTTTAGGTGAAAAATCTATTTATTAAGATTCCATAAAACAGTCATTGTTAATTGTGCACAATAAGCTAAATCTATTTAATTCTGAAAATCAGACGTATTGCTACTGCTTTGCAGATCAAATTTGTTACTCTTTAACATGTTCTTAATTTATTAAATGAAACTGAATCAAAGTTGTTGTTTTTATAATATCCAACACAATGAACAATTTTTTTGGATTATTAATAATTAGAGATTTTCAGCCGTAATTTTTTTATAGTAATCTCATTCCTTTTTGCAAAGCATTTCTAAATTTTCAGCAAAATATCTATTAAATCAAAATTCGATGTTGAAATAATTTCATATTTACAGAAAATTCTAAAATTGGATGAATTTTTATTTTACAGCAAAACATTTCTGAAAATAAAATGAATCAATATTCCATATATCCCTTCCAAATTTCCTTTTTAATTAAATTCAGGTAATTTATCTAATTCTTCCCTTGCATTTCCTAATTCATAATTATATAAAACTATGAGAAATATTTCATATTGTTCAAATAGACAATAAATTAAATCACAGATTTCACAATTACCTGTATGGATATCGTTAAACATTTCACGAAAATATTTATCAACAACTATAAACTTTTTATCATTTTAATATATAACCATAAATATTTTACATTTTTCAACTGGAAAATAAATTAAATCACAGATCTCACAATTTTCAGTACAGATATCTTCACGTCTTTCACAAAGTTTTCATCAAAAATTTTATTTTTTTTATTATTTTTCTAAAAAGTTATTCTTACCTTTTTCTATTAATAAAAATTTTAAAAGTAAATCAAAATTTTTAGTTGTATTTACAAAAGAATTCTAAAAGTAGAATTACCCGTCAACCAGAATTCAGTAACAGGATTTCAATCAGTCATTCTTAAGCAATATTTTTGAGACTAAGATATCAAAGAGCACGGAATCTTGGTCAGATATATCGTCGTCTGACAGTGATCGAAAACGCAAGAAAAAACGAAAAAACTTATATAAAGCAGGCAAAACTTACATTCGGAGAGAAGAGAAAATCGACTAAAAAAGAGTAACACTTCGAGAAAGACGCTGGACAAAATACGATTCGCAAGTTACCTTCCAACTACAAAGAAACGACAAGAGGTGGTTTAACCATCTACCAAGCAACAACAAACAGAATCAAGAGATCGCCAAGTACCCAACATTACAGGAATTCGACAGTTACCTACCTGTTGTCATCAAAAAGCTATATATTTCGATTCAGAAGTATCACAGTTTTATTTTATATTAAGTAATTGTTTTTATATT
>JBBMKC010217964.1:0-12462 GCA_037834085.1 Bipalium vagum
AAAACAATGTTATAGAACAAATATATTGTTAATGGATCACAGATCACAAAAATGTTATTATTGTTGGTCATCATTGGCTTGAGTCTGTTGAGGTTGATCACTGTTGGTAGATCCTGTGCTCTGATTATTGTTGGATCCTGCAGATCCCATCATTATTATTAATTTAATCAAAATTTTCTAATCATTTATCAATATTTGTTAAAGGGCATGTAAAACTGTGCACAAAGTTTATTTTATTAAAAAGATTTAAAGATTTCTTCCAAATAATTACAAATTATATATTTTCTTCAAATTCTATTATTTATCATCCATTTTTGAATATGAACTCGATTTTATTATTGTTAAAAATTGTCTAAAGATTTCTTTTACAGTTCGAATTTTATTATTAGTAGTAGTTTTAGTACTTTCTATACTTGCATTAGAATTTTTTGTATTATTAATCGTATTTTGAGTATTACTTAGAAAATTTATATTTTCATGTTTACTTTTAATATACTTTGAAATATTTTCATTAAAACTTTATAAAATAATTTTAAACCTTTTTATTAATTATAGAAAGTGTTTATCATAATTTTGATTTATAAAACTAAATGTAATATTTTAAATTTTTTTTCATTTATAAAAATGGATTCAAATCAGAATAAAAATGATTTTTAAAATTAGAATAAGGGAATTAGAAAACTTTAAAACTATGAAAAATAATTCTGAAAATAATCATTTAAATCAGTGGAAAATAATGAGTATTACAAGATTTAACAATTTTCCATAAATCTGTTACTGATAAATTAGAAAATCAAAATAAAATAATTAAAGAATAAAATATAAGCGAAAAAATGGCATCATTGATAAATTTAATCAATGGGATTTAAATGATGAAATCTTAACAAAAAAATTTCAAAAATAAGTGAAGTGTTATTTCTTTGTTATTAAAGAGATGAAAATATATATTTAATAAATTAAACCAATAGAAAAGAATGTGAATTAATACAAAGATTAAAATTATTAATAAATGGAGATTATTCTATAGAAAAGAAACTAGAAAATGTGAAACATTATATATAAAAATGATTAAAAGTGGAATATCAAATTTAAAATCAACTTACGTTTAAAATATTGTAAAAAAATGAAATTAGAAAATATAAAATGAGAATGAGATGATTAATTTATAACCTTAAGAAAATATGAGGTTGAGTAATATCGATATTTTGAATATTTTGTACGAATTAAATCTGACAACCCCAGTGTTGTGAGATTTAACTGGTTGTGTGACGGGGTTGTCAGATTAAATTAATTTTATAATGGAGTTGTGAAATTAAATTGGTTATTTATCGGGGTTGTCAGATTTAATGGAAGTATAAATAGTTAAAGATACTTGTAATGGTCAAGTAATAAGGAAAACGGATTCATCATTTTTAGATAAATAAGCAGTTTTCAGCAATCTTGATTTGTTTGATTGGCTAAGAAGAAAAAAATTAATTCAATTTGACTACAAATTGACAATGTCATTTAACAGTGTTAAAGTGACATCAGATGGTTTTGTATGGAGATGCGACAACAATACCTGTAGAAAATATAAGTTCAGTCTAAGTATAGGAACAGGTTCTTGGATTTCTGGATTTAAAATCAATATAAAAATACTTATAAAGGTAATAATTATTAAAATAATTAATATTTTTTTATTTATTTAGGCTATATATTTGTGGGCATGCGGAAGATTGTTTACTGAAATTAAGCAAGAATGCAAGTTATCAGCCCCAGTCTACTTAGACTTAGAAAATTTCTAATTTCACAGATCAAAAAATATTGGATAACTAATCCCATAAGATTAGGTGGCCCTGGTCAGACAGTGCAATGTGATGAAACAAAAATAAATCACAATTTCATAGTTCACAGAGGAACAACGCCAATTGCACCAACTTGGGTTTTAACCATTGTTGACACTTCTTTTAAACCAGCGAGAGGATACGCCGAAATTATACCCGTTAAAAGAAGTGTCACAATTTTGCCTATTATAGAAAAGGTGGTTAAATTTGGATCAATAATTTATACAGATGAAGGCCCTTCTTAAAACGTCTTGGGTCAGAAGGATTCTGGGTACAAACATAATACGGTTGTGTATAAGTACAATTTTGTTGATCCAGACACTGGCAACCATACGCAAAATGTAGAAAGCTACAATAACAAATTAAAAAGAAAAATAAAAGATCATCAAGGAATAGATGAAGACAAAAGAGAAGATTTTATCAATGAATTTATGTTCTTAGATTTGTTCAAAGAAAATTCATATAATGAAATGTTATTATTGTTAAAATTTAATAAATCTCTGGTTTAATTACTTTTTTCATTTATTTTATGAAATATTAATATTTCAGTTTTGTGTTAATTTGTCCAAAAAATTGGGCTTGTGAAATTAAATTGGTTATTTATCGGGGTTGTGAGATTTAACTGGTTGTGTGACAGGATTGTGAGATTTAATTGACCGGGTTTGGGGTTGCCAGATTTAATTTGTTGAATATTAATTGAGATAAGTTTTCAGCTAATGAAATAAGTTTTATGTATTTAATTTAAATACAATTAAAATTCTTATTTTTTTACGACTCTAAATAGATTATTTATTATTATTCGCTTATTTAAATTTACCACGGCCCAAAAAATTAATGGAATTTATGTTTTATGAGTTCAAGCTGAATCATATTGCAACATTATGTACGCATTTGGTGAGGACTATGTTACGGAAGGTACAGTTTAGTGTTTTTATTGTCGTTGTTGTTTCAGAGATTTTACAATTGCAGATGGAGGATACCCATCGGCTTTTGACGTTAAACTTCTAAAAGAGCACATTGGATGTGATCCCTCCTAAACAGTACATGAACTTGCTCAAACTCTCAATGTTCAACTTAAGACTATTGAAAACCATCTTCATTATTTTGGCAAAGTGTGGTAGCATAATATGTGAGTTCCACAAAAATTGAGTGACAAGAACAAATCTCAATGTCCGAGTATATGCACTTCTTTGGTGCTACACTACAGCAAACGATCAATTTAGGAGCAGAATTAACTCAGGTGACAATTCTCATTGCTCTGGAAAATAGCCTGATGTGGATGAGGCTCCAGGGAAAGTGGCAAAAATATCATTCATCGCAAACAGACAATGGTAACTGTTTGGTGGTCGTTTTTAGGCTAATATACTTTGAGTTTCTCAAAATTGACAAAACCATCATATCTGATGTCTACTGCAAACTGTATGATAAATTTAATGAAAAATTAAAAATTACCATCTATCATTGTTCAACAGAAAAATTTTAATTCTCATCCGTGATAATACAAGACCTCACAAGTCAAAATTAACTTTACAAAAATTGAAGACCTCGGATACGAAACTCTTTGTCACTTCCTTATTCATCAGATGTCACCCCTAGAGATTTACAGATAATCAAGTCATTGTCAAGCAAAGTCTTTTAAAAACCAAGACACTGTAGAAAATGACTTTCAAAACTTTATTAATTTCAAAAATCATTAATTTTACAAATCAGGAATAGAAGACCTAGTGGAACGTTGACTGAACATTAGAAGCAGGTGGTGACTATCTCAATGAATATATTTTATAAATAAACATTATGACTTAATTTTTTTTACACAGCCAGTCAATATAATCTTGATCATTTGCTTTTAAAATATTGGAAGACTGAAGAATAAAAATGCCTGATTAAAATCAATTCTGTTTTGTGACAATTACCCTTGGAAATGTATTGTGATTGAAAACAATTATTTACTTTATTTTGTGTTTATTTTTATTATGCAAATTTTATTGTATTAATATATGACAATTCCCCAAAAACTACAAATTTTAATTAAATAAAATAATTTTGTTAAAATTAATAAATTATTTAATTGACTGGTAATATTATTATTGTTCTTATTACTAATTCTGATATAAAATGATCTATAATAATAAATATTAAATTAACATTATGTACTAAAAATATGTTTGTATAAAGTTTGTTATAAATACAAACTATCATATTTTTTCTAAACACCTTTAATAAAAGTATAAAAATAAAATCATATATGGGATGCATTTTTGCCTCGATCAAATTCATATCTTATTCAACACCGGACGTACAATTTTTCATTACTCATTTTGAAGACTGATATTTTGGTTTTTATAAAATAAATTAAGTATACAATTAATATATTTATAAAATTTAATATATTGATTACCAATGTAAAATTTCGCAAAGTTATTTGATAGAATTTGGATTAGTTAAACAATGATAAAAAAATGGTCTAAAACTTATGCCTACACCTAATAAATACGCTAAGTTCTCAAAAGAACACACCCAAAAATGTATAATTATCCAGTGAAAAGACCAAAACAAGGACTGATATCGTTATAAACATATTGATTGTATTGATATTATTTGCTGTCAGAATTATTATTAAACCCTGAGCAAATTCATTTTAATCTCTTATTAGTTTATCAGTAATTGTGAATTTGTGAGTTTAAATTATTGTTCAGGGAACAATATCGATTAACTACTGATTCTTATTAATTAATTCTTATAAATAAATATTATAGCTCTAGATCCTAAGATAAAATAACATTTTATTCTGTTCATTTCCGTCAAATTTATTTTTATTTTCATAGTTCGTATAGCTATTAGGATTGCGAACTATAATCTTACAGGACTTCTGATACAATTTCATAGATAAAATCATATTCTCTAATATTTAAATTAAATTACAAAATATCCTGGAATTTATATATTATTTTAGCAAACCGGTATTAAACCGTTATTAAATCGTTATTTAGCTATGATATTTATAATATTGAATAAAAATGTAAGTAGTGTTCAAAGTTCAAAAAATTTTTTTATCTCAGTTAATAATCTATCTTTTATGTATTTAACTATTTTAATAAACATTTTTCCTGAAACATCAGTTGGACTGACGAATTTCTTAAATTTATTTTTAATGTATAAAAATTACTATTATTATGATTTAAAATTAAGGAAATATGTAAACTGAAATAAGATTTATATATCTTATAAAAATATTTTTTTACTTTATATTCAAGATTTTTATATTAAGTATGTTAGTTTACATAACAATCTTAATGAATGAAAATAATAAATAAAATGTACAACAATTTATAAAATATATTCCTTTTTATATTATTAATACTTTGTTTGAATCTATTTACTAAGCATTTATAATTTGAATGAGAGGTAATTTAATTATATTTTTATTTTAAATAATAATTTATAAATGTTAGATTGTCATTAATGTTATAATGTATTAAATTAAACAATAATTTCAAATATGCAAAATATAGTCATAAATATTAAATGTCCACTTGGATTTGACATGAAAGCTAAAGAGCTCCTTTGTTTAATAAGAGATTCTTAATTATAAATTATTGTTTAAAGTAAAACAAATTAATTACTTCTTGGAATTAGATTTGGAAGCTGTGTTTCTGTAATAGAAATATAAATAAAACTTAAATTATAAATGCTGAAATGAACCTGTTCTTTGTTTTTTATTTAATAAGGTTGTAAATGTCGATGATAATAAAGAATATTGATTTTCATTGTCTGAATTTGTAAATTGTTTCATAACAGATTTAGAAATAGCTCTGTCATGATTTATTTTAGGTTCCGGAATATTGATGTTTCTAATAATTTGTTCTGATTTTGAATTCATTGTCCAAGATTGAGAATTATCAGTCTGTTTAAAATTAGGTGTTGTGTTAATTGATTCTTTATCCTCATTTGATTTATTTTCTTTTTGTATATTAGCACTTTTAGTAATTGATTTTAAATTTTGGATAGTGACATCTTCACTTATATTTGCGGTTTGGTTAGTTTTATCCATTTTCATGCTTCTCTGTTTTGATATCCTAGTAAAGACACTTATGATTGTCGTAGCGGAAGTTTCTTTGAGGTCCAAACCTCTATTTGTTTGTTCTATTGACGAATTCATTGTCGAGTCAGTTATCATTTTTGGATTGTTTTGAGATTGAAAATTAAAATTACGAGGAAGACACAAAAACAGCAGAGCAAATTGTAAAAACGCCATATTGATCATATTTAATGATTTGAATTACCAAAGACTTACCTTATATAACAGACTAATATCAAAGTAACACCGCTTTGAAGTCTTTCGAATAGTCTAAAGGTCGACGATAATATTTGAACTGTCTTTGTTGAGCCAAATTTGATAGTGGAACTTTCTATAGAAAAAACAAAAATGGTTTTATAATGACTCCTTAGTTTAAGAAACCTAGATTGATTTAATTTTGATGTAAAATCGGTTGTGCAGATTTTCATGGTTTTTAATCTGAAAATTTTTTTACCAAAATATCAAAATTGAAATCTGAGAAGGTTTTGATAATTTGCCAACAGTCATTGGCTTCAGTGGTTAAAATAAATTTGTCCAAATGATGTAGCTTTATTAAAGTACAAAGTCGAATGAAAAGACGTAGAATTTAATGTGAAATCTTAACCTTGAACCCATTAAAGAAGACTATTAAAGTTTATTAGATGTAGTTGTCCCATATTCTATATACATCAGCTGTGTACTGATATTTAGCTTGCTATTGCATTCAAAATTCATTTTGTTATCGCCACTCGAGAGAGCCAAAATTTCCCGTTAACAGCAGTGTGTATGATTGATTCGATTCCCAGACAATTTCTGGAAATTAGTCAAAGGCATCTACAATTTTCTAAACTATTTCTTGCCATTTTATCAAACTAATACCATTTAATAGTGTTACAACTAGAGATAAAATTTCTCTTTGTCCTTATTTTTACTTGGGTTTTAATTCGGAAGTTTTTCATTTCTGTTTGCTCTCTTAAATTAATTATCTCTTTCGTTTATATAACATTTTAATGTTAATATTAACATTTAATGATGTTCTCAACAATGTAAAAATCATATTTTTCTTAATTGGGTTCAAAGATTTACTTTTGTTTTGATTAAAAGAAATTGATTGTACAATATTCTAAAATTCGATCCGAAAATGGATCACTGTGTTTGGTTTTTTGGAGAAATCAGGTAAAATAAAAAGAGGAAAAATTAGATTCTTTCAACAAACATAATCAACGAATTTGGAATTAATTCTGATAATCTTTGCAATATATCTGTTCTGTGAATTATTTTTGAGTTGGGTTTTCACGAATCTTGAACTAGTTGAACTTGTGACAGTAAAAAATGAATAAATATTTCTTAAATATAATATATTTTACAAAGTTCAGAAAAACAAGAAGTATAACTGAATGGAAAAGAAATGAAAATTAAAGAAAAATATATTGAATATCATAAATATGATTCTTATTTATTCAAGAGTGAAACATGAAAATTTGATTAAATTTGCTAATAATATTATTATTGTTACCCTTGTATTTAAGATCATTTATAATAATTAAGATCAGCTTATAATAAGTTATAAATTGTCTTAAATTATAAATTTTATTTTCTAAACAGTATTATTCTATATATAGATATGAAACTATATTTTGGATTACAATAGGTTAATTAAAATAATAATTTGTATTGAATTAATATATTACACGAAAAATTTTAAAATTTTATTTAAAGAATATAAAAAATATTATTCACTTCAGGTTTTAATCTTATTTCAAATACGTAAAGCGAACCGTATTTTTTATTTTAAAAAAAGTTTAAGAAATTTTAATATATTTTTAATAAACAACATATGAATTTTTATTCATGATGGACAAGCTAATAATTATTTAATGATTTAAAATTATAATTATTATCATGTCTCGAAAAACACAAAATTATAAAACTTCTTTAAGTTAAATCATTTAAAAATATTAATTACTTCTTTGAAAAAAAATAGAACTACTAAAATAAAATATTTATTTTTGTAATTTTATTACCTATTTTCTAAACCATTAAAAAAATTTTTAATTTGTACTGTTTTTAAAATTTTTTAGAAAATTTAAAAAATTATTTCTCTATAGATTTAAAAAAATATTCAGTTCAAGTTATAATTACATTCTTTAGCTAGTTTAATTTTTAATTTTATTTACAATAATTAAAAATTACGGTAATTATTAATAATTATTATTTTATTAAGTTCTTAAAAACAAAATTATTTAAATCCATAATTAAAAATTAATTTTATTAAATTAAAAATTTTCAAATGAATTTTGTTTTAAATTTTAATTTAGAATATCTTAAAGTATTGTATAATATTACATTAAATTTTTACATTTTTCAAAAGTAAAATTATATTGTTATAAAAAAATTTAATAAAAAACACAGATTTTTTCAAATTAAAATGAGACAATCAATTCTTTAATTTTTAATAGTTTATTTTAAAAAAGAATATTTGACATTTTATTTTACAAGAAATAAAAATAAATTTGTTTTTTTAATTATTTAAAATTAAATAAAAAGATGTCTATTGATGAATCCATTAATAAAAACAATATTCCATGGGATGATCCTTCCTGGCTTGATGAAGAGGAAAAGAGTCAATTAATAATTGACGAAATAAGTAAAAGAAATAATTTTACTTTAAATCTAATTGTTCCCGTAGATGAAGAAAAGATTGTAGAGACCGAGGTATTAAACGGGAACATGTTAACTGATGAAAAAGTCAATATCAAATCCTGTGATGCAGAGAAATTTAAAGAAAAAAGTGATAATTTCCATCAAAATTTTAATGAAAAACAAGTCATTTCCAATGATGCATATCATAATAAGAGAAAACAAAATCAAAATTATTTTAAGAATGACAATCAGGTCCAAGAATCATTTTCGAAAAACAGAAACTGTGAAAATAAGAACAATTTTCCCAATAAACATAATCGGAATGTTAGGAGACAGATGGAATATGACAGGTTTCGAAAAATTAATTCTAATGAACTCGAAACACAGAATTTTACCAAAACTATAGAGGATGTTCATAAAAAAGTGGAAACTGAAAATGCCAGACAGAAGCCTGAAATAAAATTAGTCACAAACCAGAGCCATGTTACAAAGTCAATTCCAGAATTGACTCATGGTACTGAAGATCTTCAAGAAATCTGTTCAAAACCGGATCAAGAAATAAACAAGGCTGAAGAAAATTCCAAGGTTAATAATGATACACCGAAACGTCGACCAATGCAAGTTTATGATGTCAATGCTGTTAAGGGCAAATGGTCAAGTCTCTTCAGTGATAAAGATTCAAAAATGCTGAAGATCAACGATAAGCCAAAGGTTGCTCCAGAAACTGGTAAATCGTTTAAAAAGCCACAAGTGGTTAATGATCGTCCAAAAAAGGAAATCAAAGAGAATTTTACATCAGAACAGTCTTCATATAATAATCGATGTGATAAGAATGATTTTAACAAAAAGCGCAATGAAAAATATGATCAAGCTGGAAATGCTTTCAAATTCAATGAGATCGAAAATTGTAAAAACTTAAATTATCCGAAAGAAGTCTGTGGAATGAATGATAATGATAGTCGCAAATCAGGATTTAGGAAAGATAATTTCAAAGATATGGCTCCACAGAGACCAATGAATGATAAATTTTCGAATTATAATCAAAAAATAGAAAACAAAAAAGGTGAGGAAGTACTGGACCTTAATACAAAGAAAGCACTGGATAGTGGAAAATTGAAGTATCATGGAGATGACTTAAAAGATGATGATAAAATCGTACCTGTGAGTGAAAACGTTGCTAAGTTTTATCAAAAATTGAAAGATGAAAGAGAAAGTTTCAAAGCCGGTTATACTTCGAAAACAGAGCAAAATATTAGTGATTCAAAAAATTTTAGTAATGAAAATATAGGATCGAAAGACAATTATAATCAGTCTTGTGGAGATAATAGGGTTGAACTGGAGCTTAAAGAATCTATAACGTATTATAATAGAAATTTTAAAGAATTTGGGCGCGGTAACAGAAATATTAGTGGACAAAGAGATCAATTAGATAAAAATTTTGGTAAACAAATTCAGAGACAGCCTTACAGAAATCAAGAAGGTAAAAGGGATGAGGAAAATAATTATAATCAAAGAAAAGGTGACAACGTAAATGACAGAACTCTTGGGATGAGAATTGAATTTGAAACTGACAACATAAGGGATGAAGGTATAAAAAGTAATGTACGAAATAACTTTGCTAAAAATATCCCGAGAGATACAGAAAGAAGAAACGTAAATTCAACGATCATTACTGATAGAAACAATCAAGAATGCAATCAGAATGAAGCCAGTCACAAAAGCAACTTCATTAAAATGAATTCTCAAAGAAATGAAGGTGGAAGAAATAATGATCATTATGTAAAGAAAAACAATGAAAATTTTCGAGAATCTTTCTCAAGAAATGAATACAGAAACGATGAAAATAATAGAAGGAATAATTTTAGTCGAATTGAACGCGGAAACAATTCAACATCAGGCTCTGCTGATAACAGGGGGTTTTCCCATAATTCTGGGAACAATTTTACGAAAAATCCAGAGGATAAAATTCAGAGTAAGAAAAACAATCTTGTTGAAAAAAGAGACAATCAGTATCCATTGAATGAAAATGAACGATATATAAGGAACAGGAATGATTTTAGTAATCAAGTTAAGGAGGGTAACGGTAAATCAGATAATTCAGAATGCAAAACTGATTATGATAAAAATATAAATGATGATTACAAAAGATTTTTAAACCGCAATGAGAACAGAGATCAAAACCCGAATATGGAAGGCAAGTATAGAAATAATATTTCTAGTTGCAATAGAGATCAGCAATATTCGAGAAGAAATCAGCCTGAAAGAGGATATTATAAAAATGTCAATAATAGAGAACAGAATGAGAATGATAAAGGGAATGGGAATTGGAAAAATGTCAAAGAGTCTGAAGATTATGATATTAGAAATAAAGCGATAACAAATCAGAAATCTGATTACGGAAATTCAGAAAAGTCTTACAACGAAAACCGTCGCAGATATCAACCACCAACCAGTCAAAGAAATAATACTCAAAAAAAATTCTACAGATCAGAGGAATAATTTCCATACAGAAATCCGACTGAACAAAATGTCATGACAGATCTCCTCACCCCTCAGTGTGAGGCCTCACTTGTACCTAAGCCGTTGATTGACGTGATTTTGCACATATTTTTTAGTACATTGCATTTTTAATATTTAATAGATTTGATGATTTTGTTAGTGAAATATATTTACTGTTCTATTCAATCCCGATTTTTGATGATTATTTTCTGTTTATGTTTCTCCTGACTTTTAGGTCCATTTCTTGGAAACAGTTTCGGCCACAAAACTGATTATCAAAACAATATTAACTTTTGTACTTTTTAGTATAACTATTTTAAATTTTGTGTAGATCCGAATTATTAATAATTTTGTATTAATTACATAAGTTTATTGATGTTTTTTTTTCATTCTCAATCTTTTGTGCATTTATAAAATGAAACCTGTTAAAACATATTTTATAATTTACACAAATCAATTGTGAGACGTCTTCATTGAATGTATACATTTTCCCGTAAATATTTTTAGAGACATTTTAGTAAAATCGATTAAAAAATTATAACTTTTTAAAGGTGAAAAAATAAGAAAAATAAATATTTCACACTTATCCCTTTATATGTTAATATTATGTTTCAATATATGAAGACTTGGTTAAGTAATGTGCTGTACTGATGAAAGATGATAACAATACATATAAAATGTGTCGGTTACCAAGAAACGAAATACTGTTGTTAAATCGTATAAATTTCTTAGAATTTTACGCAAGAACAAAATTGGTATCGAAATCCAAACACTTTCTAAATTTGTTGATATTTTTCGTTATTTAGTTCACCATGTCAAAAATACGGGTCAAGGGTCACTGTATTTGTGTCATATTTGACTTTTGAACTATTATATAATTTTTTCGAAAATTCCCAAATATATTATGACGCCTGATCAGTTCCAATAATCAGGTTGATACACTATTTGAGCTTGTGGTGAACGAGGTTTTAATATCTGCAGTTAGCGACCGTGATTTAATAAAACTTATTGATTATTTTTTATAATAGTAATAATTTCAAATTGACATTTAACACAGTTTTTTCTATTATATTATCTATTTAATGTCTTATGGGTTTCACTTTTTTCTAATAAAATATTTTTTGAACTTAGAAAACAATAATAAGATACGCTGTGCAGGTATTAAATGAAAATTTATATCAATTAAAAAGTTCAATCAGCTGAATATCATTTCTATTTTGAATTACAACAAATACCTTCATTGGAATGAATTTTTTTCCTTAAAATCAAAAATAAAATAATCAAACTTTTTTTTATTTGAGTTCATATTCTGGATATTTAGAATAACTTGATTAATTTTTTATATTTTATCGTTTTTTCGAGACTCTTGAGGTTGTGTATATATATATATATATATATATATATATATATATATATACACCTCAAAATATTTAATATTCC
>JBBMKC010217975.1:0-12462 GCA_037834085.1 Bipalium vagum
TTTATTTATATATTCTTTTATTTTTATAATTAAGCAATAATTATTTTTAAATTAAAGCCAGAATAATATTTAAAATTGTTTTTAACATTTATTTTTTATATAATATAATTATTTTCAATCTTTATTTAACTATTGAATTTCAGTTATGTTCAATGCTTTGGTTACATAAATCACAATATCCTGGAACATGAATAATTGTGATTTCCTTTTTCTTCATATTTATAAATACAAATAAATTTCATATATTCTATATTATGTATATATATTGATATAAATGGGTGTCCCATAAAAATATCGTGGTTTGTTATTAAGACTTAAATGAAACATATCTTTATTGTGTGAAAAAATATGAAATAATTTATTTCTGTTTTAAAATTTGCTTAACTCTTTAAATACAATATTGAAAAATATCAATTTTTTAGAAATCTATATTTAGCACCAAATATGACCGTAAAATATGAGATTTTAATATTTTTTTAACATTATTGGGGAGAATGTCAAATCGAACGTTATGAAAAATTGGAAATTCAGACAAATAAACGGTTTGAAATTTGAAATTTACTTTTAAAAAACCATTTGAAAGTCGTTTTTCAAAAGCATTGTTGCCATGGATGAGAAATGGATCTTATTTTACAATTAAAAAGAAAATATCAATGGTTATCTAGAAATGAGCAGCCCATTTATTGTCCTAACATACAGGGATTTGAAAAGAAAGATCATGTTTTAAGTTTTTTGGAACTGTCATGAAATATTCTTTGAACTTTTGTTAGGTGATAATAATTTACTTACTTGACCATAGCGTTTTTGTGACAATTATGAAGCAGCTGATACTGTAGATAACTGTTTTCCAAGTATTGATTAAAATGGTTATAACTAAGGTATCTAATTGCTAGAAAAATAGACTAAATGCGTTGTTCTAAGAGGCGATTTTGCAGAAAAATAATGTGATTTTTGAACAATAATTTCTATTCTTTTCATTTTCAAACCTCCCATTTCTATTTCTACAAATTACTATCACAGGAAATCAGCCTTTCAGAATATATTAAAGGTATAAAATGAGTCTCTAAATATTTAACTTCAAAGCATGAAATTTTTTCTTGAAACAGTATTCAAAACATTACATGAAAATAGGAACGTAAAAAATCAAATCAATTGCAATGGAACTCATACATTTCAATGGATATGAAATTACTTATTTTTCCTTGAATTTGTATATGACCTAAAATATCTAAACTTATTTCTGAGTTTTTTATTTATTTATAAATTTTATTATTTCCTCAGTTCTCAAATAATAGCTCATGTGTCAGATCATTGGAAAAAGTTCTGGTTTGATTGGAATAAAAATGTTTCACAAAATTATTAGAATTGGGGTTTCTTAGAATACTTATCAAATTAGTATATTGATCAGCAGATTGTGTACAAAACAAAAAGAAATAAACCCATCATTTACACTTCAATTACATTAATATTAATAAGATTTTTTGATTAATTGATTGTCAAAATTCATTCATTGTCAGAATTCCACAGGATTTGTTCAAGTTGAGAATGAATCTAAAATTCTGTAAATCCATGTATAACTATTTTAATTCTATCAATTTTTATAGATAAATGTGAACAAAAAATTGTTCATAACATTTATTTATACTTTTCAGACTTTATATGTGAGTTCTGATTTTCACAAATTCACTGATAAAATGACGATTAATTTTTCTTTTCCTAAAATATTATTAAATAATTAATATTTTGCAATAGAATTCAGTAATATATTTTATACTCATTGTCCATCTCTTAAAACAATTGTGTATTAAAAGAAAAACAGTTATTATGAAAGCACACAATAAATTATATATCATTTTTATTTTTTCTTCTCTGTGTTACTTTAACATCCTTCTTCCATATGTTACATTTATATCCTATAAACTGTGTAACCTTTAACTCGTGATTTTACTGACTCTTTCACTTCTGTTATTAACATGCTCGCTCCAAAATAATCACAATAAACTTTATTGTTTTATAAAAATACAATACTAGATCAATTTTCACGCAAAATCAGTTAAAATAATACACTTAACACAGATGATCAAAACTAGTGAAGTTAACAATGATAATGATTAAAACAACAGACCACCGAGGTGAAAAGATTGATTTGTAAAAATTCAATTTAATAGTCAATAAACTCTCAAATTAAATAATTGGTAGAAATTTTACGAACACAAATCAAATAATCGTCAAATTGTATATATAAAAACATTGATTAATTAATTATCGAAAGTTTATAAATGATGAAAAATGCTTGTTTTTTGAAAATTTTAGGTTTCCGAAAATTCCACATCGATCGCTTCGAAATTTTTGACATCACTCTGAATTCGAATAAGAAGGTTTTTATCTCTAAAATTATAATGAAGTCACACCTGTAACATGGAAAAATCTTTTTTTTGAAAAATTTTACTCAAGCTTGTCGCACTTTACATAAATCTAATCTGTACATGGTTTGTAATCATATTAAACACATACTCTTTCTCATCTTCAACAGACTTATGAGAGAAATATGAATACTACGTGATTGGAGAAATGTTCCATTGAATACACAAGGAAAATTAAATTTGAAAATAAATTTCACACCAAAAATCTACAGAAAAAAATTTAAAATGATTAAAAAATTTTTACTTATAAATCGAAAATTTTTCAACCATCATCGAATCGGTCTTCTGCTAATTTGTTCGACGTGATTGAGCTTCTTGGACAACATTGAAACACGGTGACCTTTTTTCGTATTTCCAATCAAATATTCATAATCTAAAGCTTGAATAAAAGGACATTAACGATCAAATGATGCAAATTGTCAATAACGGATATGAATAAATATTGAATATGAATAAATATTAATGAGCCTGAAAGAATTGATAACAAATTCTCACTTAAGTAGATTCTGATAACGGCTCAATTTCAAAATAACAAACCCTTAGCTTTTCTGTTGTCCAGGATACCTTCGACATTGTTACCAGGTGGAAGAACTGCTTATGACGCTTTGAAATTGCCAATGGACATGTAACTTATGGAAACTTCGACATGCAACATCTCTAAAGCATCCGGTATGGGAAATCATTGTAGAAATGTAAAATTTTTGATGAGAATAATGAATAGTAGCTCAGAGAAATAGTTCGAGGCTCTTGATTGATCATTTCAAGACCTGTTTGAAAACATGAAACCGTTTTGGAACAAGTTAATATCGAGTACAGTAGTTTTAAGGCAAATATTATCTGTAATAACGCGATCTATTCCACTTTTTGATGACACATGAAGAAATTGAGTGTACAGCTGTGAAATAATAGATCAGTTGAGATATTCTCAAATCCATTACTGGAAGCTGGAATGGGAAAAATATCGCTTAATCTGACTCCGATAAATTTCATTGCCTTCCAACAAGAAATTTAGTGACGTCAAAAGAAGATTGGGTTGAAAATAATTTTAAGAATAATGATTGACTCAGTGAACTACCTATTTTTGCATTCAGCAAAAGGGTTTATGAACTTAACAATATTCAGCCTAACATTCAAAGCTATCAGTAACTTACAGTCCGCTGACAGTGTCAATTATTCTATTTCTTTTAATTATTAATTCTAATAATTATCAGTAAACCAATGCTTTACAACTAAACATGACGTGCAGTTAAAACTTAGAGAACAACTTTGCAGAAGCAAAAATCTTGACAGTACCTTTTCATGAATTCTTGGATTCCTACACGTGTGCTTTTTCAACTTGAGATCCAGACAATGATTGCTTATCAGATGGACTAATGTATGTTCTGGAATCCACAAACAAGAAAATTTTTATATAAAAAATGAAATAAAAAACATTGTATACCAACAAGCATTGTGAAATTAAACTTTGGAAACATACCTGGTACAGCTAGTATTTCTACAAAAAATTAACTCGCACTATTCATTATATTAATACTATCACTATTAACATAATGACTCCTGCAATAATGTTTGAGAACTTATATAACCAATGCAATAAGCCAATAAAATATATTTTTACCACACTTGTAACAATTTGAATAATATATTTATAAGCAATAAATTATTTTATTTGCAAATAATAATGAAAGGACAAGCAATAACTTAATTTCCGTAATTGTTTAGGACCTTACCGTCTTTCCACAAGTTTGTCGAAACCTTTATTATTGAAATCTATTCAGTTCTCATTCTCAAAACTAATACCTTTTATTTGATTAGACAGAAAGCGCAAAAGATAGAAAACTGTTAGTCCAAGGGTCTTGGGAATTCAGAAGATGCTGAAGTACTTTGTTGTGTGCGGTTTCTCGTTATCATATAGAAGAATGAATTTGGCTAGCTTATCCGGTCTTTTCTCTTTCATAATATCTTTTACTCGACGCCTTTGGTTCATGTAGTAACAGAATCATAATTTTCTTGTGATGCAAATCTTGTTACAATTCATTGGTTGCTATGAAAGCAAGAGCCAACCACTCCTCACTGTGTCCCAAGTTTGTATACAAACACCATTTCTCATCTCTCGTGATGATTCATGAATTAAATGTACCTTCTGGTCTTAACTGCTCGATGTCTAATAAGATTTAAATCTGCAATACATAAGAACATTCATAAAACTTTAGATTTCTTAAATCCATATGAAAGTAATTATGGAAAATGCTTTACAAATCTGATCTTTGTTGTCCATGTCCGTTCTTAAGGAACAATTCCTGTAATTTAAAGAACAGTTAACAAATTCTCTTGGGATTTCATCCACAAATCCAAGACATGTGTCTAAATGAATTAAATATTATATGTGTTACAGAAACCGTTTATCTATTATCAGAATAGCTGTCTTAATGTCAAGAAGATAAATAAAATATATTCTTTCCTAAAAAGTAGCGATAAGAAGAGTAAAATTATAATACACTTAATTACAAGGATTATGATTATAACAGACTGAAATTAAGAGATTATTATTACATATTTGTAAAAAAATTTTTAAAAATTATTTTATAGCCTATGCAAGCAATAAGCTATTTAATAATAATAATAATAATAATAATAATTTTAAAATTTTATAATTTATATTTTAAGAACTAATAAAATGAAATATTACACAAATATTGCTCACTGATTAATTATTTAAGTACAATTAAATGTTTTTTATAAAACTTTATATACAATATATATAATTTTAGTATTAATATTATAATAATAAATACACAAAAATTATATAAAAAATTATTGGTGAATAAAAATTATTTCTCTTATTATAACTAGAATTATAATAAAAACGATAATTTTATCAAATTATTATTTAGATAATAATTATTCAATGTCATGCATTTAATATATTTCATGTCCTTACTTTGACAGGATGCTTCTCACATTTCATTATTATATACAAAACAACAATTATTTCCAAATTATTATTATTATTATAAATTTTTTTTAATGAATATTTTCAAATGTATCATTTTTTTCAAACATTCAATAATTTATGAAAATAAAAATATGATACTTATCTGTGAAAAAAAATTGTTACGAAAAAGAATTTTTTAATCTTTTCTAAATTCCAAAATATACTGATGGTTATTTATAAAATAAAATCCTAATTAATGAACAATGAAAAGATTTATTTAACTGATCCAATAAAAAACGTCAATTAAATAATAATTTTGTCATATATTTAATAAATAAACAGTTTCTTCCTTGATTATAAAATTTCTTCATATTCTGAAAATATATATATTGCCATGGTAACCCATAGACAGAATGTAAAGTTAAGAATAGTTTTTGAAAAATTCCCAAGCAACTCTTATAATAAATTGGTAACAAATAAGAATAAAATCCTGCCATAAAAAGAATTTTATTTAATAATACATGTGGACTGCTTCTCAAATAATGGCATAAATATATAAATACCTACCTTTATTTCACAGAATTATTTAGTCTAGCACGATCACAATTGTTTCAATTGAAAGAAAAACGGAAATTTTCTGTTAATTTTTTGGATCACGTTACAAAACTCTGATAATATATTAGCATCATTTTATGTAACAATAAAAGTAGCAATATATAAAAAGTTGAACAGAGTTTTTATTGATGTCGATTTTTTTATTATAATTCTTTCAAAATAGTTTTTAATGCTTTGACATATATAAATTTTAGGAGAACCCAACTGTCATAAATTACGCAAATATTAGGCTGTCATATAATTTACAAGTATATCAAATTTATTAATATTAGACTGGAGCATATGTTCTGCAACACTTACAAAAACACAAAAAAAAATTTGAAAAATGTATTACAATTTATTTTTCGCTACAAAAAAAAATGGTAACTAATCATCGAAATGAAGACCATCATTGTCAAAGATTTTCTGCCACCGATCATCAAGCATCTGGATCTGGTTAAAGTACCATTATTGGGGCTTTGAGTTATAGAATTCTTTGCACGCTTCGCCAACTTCATCAAATGATTTGAATTTTTGACGTCGCAAGAAGTCCTGTGTGGATTGGAAGATCCCATAGTCTGGACTATATGATGGATGCTGAAGAATCTCAATCCCTTCCAATTCTTGGAAATTTTTCTGCGTCTGCTTTGATCTGTGAGGTTTGCATTGTCCTGTTAGAATAGAACTAATTTTCGCCTAATAATTACCAGATATTTCTTTTTAAATTTATTGTAAAATCGATCTAGTTGTTGTTGGCACTCCTGATCGGAGTTAATGAGTTAAGTTCATTATGAAGGAAACCTTAAAATTCCACCAGACACGGATCATAACTTTCTTACCAAACCAATTTTTCCTTGGAACTGAAGGAGTAATTTAACACTATTATGCATATTAGACAAAATTTTTCGATGACTTATCCGTAATAACACTTTTTGAATCAGCTTTTTTGGTGATCAAAAGTAAATTACAAATTTTCCAGTACTTTTAAATTTATTTAAAATTCCATTTAAATCAAAATAAGAAATATTTAAATTGATTAACATTGATTAAAATTAAATTGATTTAAAAGTATTAGTTAATTTGGAAATAAAGTAGAAATTAAATATTTTATTATAATTTTACTTTTATAAGTATTTTTATAGAAAATAGAAATGCCAAGAGTATGTAAGAATTTTTTGTTGACGTACATCGCGAAGGAACAAAAGGTTAAAATAACGAATTTTTTGAAAGTCTTAAAAGGCATATTTTGAATGTCGAAGTTGAATTACTGGGATCATAATTATGTCAGCGTAATCTTTTGGCCACTGCTACTCATTTCTCATGTACACATATCGCTATATGGACTTGAAGGAATATTTTAGTGAAGAAGAATTGTTGATGCACTGTAACAATATCGGTGGATTGAAAACTAAGATTGGAAATCAATATAAATTGGAAGATAGGAGATTATTTAACGATTCATTTAATTCAAGTTTGAAATCCGTGATACTGAATATAGGTAATTGCACGGAGTTAATTGGTCTTGCATACTCAATTGATTTAAAAGAAAATTATGAGAATATCAAAGTTGTACTGAGCACTCTGGAATATGATGGTCATAAATGGTTTCTGTCTCGATTAAAAGAAAATGAGTGTAGTTGTCAGAAATATTGGTTATATCCACTTAGCATTTCATTTCGCAAATCTTTAACAGTTTAATAAAATATATTATTATTATTAAAAATATGAAGACATGTTGTAGACAATAACATTGATCTTCAAATAAATGTAATTGGCAATAAAATTTGTAAAGTAAAAAAATTAAAATTAAAAAAATAATATAATAATAAAACTCTTGATTTTACAATAAAATATCAATAGAAATGGTTTCGAAAACTTTTATCTTCTCCAAAAAACCATTTCCAACCTTAATGAATTTGATGACAGATTTTGAATTGAGTTTCAGAAAGTGAAAGGCATTTGCCAAAAATTAAATAACATTTTTTAAATAATTTTTATAAATGAAGACTTCGATATTTTTTATACTTGATTTAGTTTTATTTTTTAAAAAATATAAAATTTGTCTTCATCTTATATTTTTCATGTTTCTCTTGACTTTAGATCAATGTCCAGAAAACTTTTCTTCTTGTCAAATGAAGTATTGCATTTCAAATAATTTTTTTTGTAAAAAAGAAGACAAGTGTCTTTTGGACGCAGAAGAAAAATGTATTCGAGATATACACACAGTTAAAAGAAAAAAGCACGTTAATTCAACAAAAGTATCGGGTAAGCAATTTAAGGTATCAAGTATATTTCAATGTATATTTTATCAAAAAATGAAAAATTAAATGTTCTTCATATCAATCTACAGATGTGAAATGGACGATTATTCCAGGATGACAAATAAAATGATTTGAAAACTCGATATTTCCTCTGATATCACCAAGAATATAAATATTCCTATACTTACTATTTAGATAACATGAGAGCTTAAAAGCTTTTTTATTTATACTTATATATTAAAAGTCACATTTCCTTTCTAAGCACAGCTGACGTCATTCTTCAGAAATCTCCCAAAAAATATAAGTGATATTAAAAGCCATTTGAAAGTATTTTCCCAACGATATTCCTGTTGGTAAGGGAAATCTTAGTCAGTATTACTATGACCTCCACATCTGTATTTTACGAACGCCCACTAAGACCTTAGAATTGACAGTAGATTTTCAATTTTAAGTAGGTCAAGTGTGATTTCTATTGCAATTGAGAATTGGTAATGAAAATTAATATAAAAAGACTGAAAAAATACAATTTGGCTTTCTCAGCAACAATAAATAGATCAAGTTTACATTGCGTCTATTCTATGGAAATATATTGCCAAGAAACTAAAGTTTGAAAGAATTAAACTGGTATGACGATTAGAAAATACCAATGGGGATTAATCTACAATACCTATACAAAAATTGAAAAGAGACTTCAATATTTAAATGATCAATTTTTTAGTCTCTGTTTATAAATTATTGGATTTTTCATAAAAAAACAGCGCTTTTAAGAATATTCTGGAAAGTGCAAACATTCAGTAGACTAATTGATACTTCAACTGTATATTTTCGTAATAGATGAATCAAGCCTATTTCTTTAATCAAATCAATTATTCAAATTGTCAATATCATAAATATATATATATATATACATACTAATGAACCAAACAACCGAAAATATTAATTTCATTTTCGTAATTTTAACTAGAAACGATTACTCTGCTTCGGAAATTTATTAGATTTTTCTGAATGCTGGTAGAGAAATAAATAATTAAAGGCGATTTCAGAACAGCCAATAAATACAGAAATAATGGGCATAAAGGCCCTAGAGTGTTGAGAGCTCAGGAAGAACCCGGACTCAAATATCGGATGGAAATGTGATCAAGCGGAATAAGCTGATGGACGAGGATTGCATGTTGTCTATTAGAACAATCTTCGCTCATACTGATCTCGGCATTAGTTCAGTATACCGAATACTGTCTAAAACAACTGTTATTAAACTGTGTCCATGCAAAATTGGTTCCTCATTGAATAACAGAAGACCACAAGATCAAAAGAGAAAAATTAGTACAAAATTTGCTTAGAATACTTGATATTCATATTGTGGTTGATGACGAAAAATAAATATATAGTAATTCTTTACCTTCTCCCCAGATAATTCATACTGAGTAGTGGCACATGGTTTGCCGGCCTTATTAATGCTGAACATTATGTTTGATTTCCTTCAATTGATCTTAGATATCAAAAGAATTGGACATTTAAACCTTGTACATAAGCTGGTGCCAATGTGATGGTCTTGACACAAGTCTTCTGTATTCAGGAATATACAGTAGATTTTTTATAGGTGAAAAACACAATTTTCGAATATTAATTCTCTCTCGGAATATTTGGCAAAAATACTAAATTGAAGTTTTTTACATAAGTTGAACACCTGAAAAATCAGGTAATTAAGAAGTATGGAAATTATATCTAACTGCTTGCGTTTATATAAATATACAAATATATTAATACAAGTATATTAATAGCTCTGTTAGATATTTTTGAATATTTTAGAGATTTAAAAAAGTCTTGTTTTCTTGAAACATTCTATAATATAAAATATTCTTTTTTTTATTTATTGACCACATTCTCTTTCATAGAAGATCCCAATTATTGTTTCATAGAACAGTTTAAAATACATTTTAAGAATTAGTAGTGTTGTTTTAATCGATAACTATTTAACAGAAAAGTGTAAAAAATTAAATAAATTTTTTGAAAGTTAAAAAACATTTATTCCTATCAATTTTTAAATTATAACAAAACTGTATTTTTAACTATTTGATTACTTAACCGTTCCATAATATTTTAAATCTAAATCACTCATCCGTTATCATTAAAATTTTTATAATTTTCAAAAAATCCAAAAAATAAATCCATGATTAAATTCTTTATGCTGCAATTCAAACAGAATTATTTTAAGTGCATTGAAAATTTCTCAAAAAATCTATTAGAGGTGAACTGCCTATAGTTATTAAAGGCTGTCATATAGATTTATGTTTCTATTTTCCCTATATACTCAAAATTATGGACTATAAAATTTTGGAATATATTTGATTCAATAAGAAAAAAAATTTTAATAAATATTGTCATTTAAAACTTAAAAGAGAAAGGAAATTAATTTTAATTATTTCATTTCTTCTTTATTTATTTCGTTATTAAAAGTAAAATATTTAATTGGTTCAAAGGCATTTGAAAAATATTTTTCTTTGTTATCTTAATGATAAAAATCAATTTAGTAAATATTATCTACATTATTTACTTTTTAATTATTTATTTATTTATTTCAAGAAAATCAATTCTAAGCGTGTAGTCAATTTTTATTTAATTATTTAAATAAAAAAACTTTAAATAATTAAACTTAAATTATTAAAGAAATAAAGCAATCAGTTTTTTTATTAATTTAAAATCATCATCATACTTTTGGAACCGTTTGATTGTAGTCGTGATTATAAATTAAATAGGTTCACATTTGTACTTTTCCATGACAGGTAACAAGTATAAAATCTTAAATTCAAGAACGTACAAGTTCTAAGAAAAATTAGACGAAAATCACCAAAAATGAATAATATTTACAAATACCGCACGAATTTAATAAAACCTGAAATGTCAAAATGTTCAAAAACCTTATCAGCACAAAATAAAAACTATTTTCAACCTTTAGGGGGATTTTGAAATAAACTTCGTTCATCACTCTGCCATACATCAGATGTTTCGGTGTTTAGTCGAATCACAATTTTATGAATTATAAAGATCAGGAGTGATAATCTTATAACATTTTAATTTTTCAAAGAAACAAGAAACTAGATAAGTTGAAATAGGTTTCCAACTCATTTCGTAGCCTATTTTAATTTACAAATAAGGAATAATTTCCAAAAGGAATTGAAAAACTTTCAAAGAAAAAACGGTAAAAATGTATTATAGACGTAGTAAATAAAGGTTGTACGGAGTTTAATGTCGCATTTTCTAATTAACTCTCCTGGAAAACCCACAAGTTTATTTTATTCACTTTGTTTTAATTTATCATTTTAAATATCTGTACTTAGTCTAAACTTTAGACAATTTTTAAAATTTTTAAAATCTCAGCTTCTTCTGGCAGTGGAAGATTCTTTGTAATTGATGATGAAACCTAATGTCCATTTAATTCAAGTAAAATATCAGGTAGTAAGAGCTACAACTTTGTGGATGATGACAAAATTAATATTGATACTAAAACAAACGAAAGTCAAAGTTTCATTTTAATTATTTGATATGGCAAGCAATTTCGCAAAATATTCAACCATATGAGCAGTATATCACTAAAGGCACTATGAATAAGGCAATTTATCTTGAAGAATACATATAAAGCGCCTGGAACCTTTTATTAAACAAAATGAAGATTGTATTATTTTCTTGCCTGGCATGGCGAGTTCATGTTAATCAAAAATTGTTTACGATTACTTTGATACACAAAATCGATTATGTTAAAAGGAACAAAAATGCACTCGCTGTATCTAATCAACTACCTGTTGAAAAATTCTTGGCTTTATGCAAGGTTTGTTATACTATTCGTAAACTTAAGAATTTCGGTTTTAAAATTTCAAAAAAGCAGAAAAAAAGGTTCTATGTTATTCACAAATTTTAAATGTAATTTGTATAATGGTGGTTATAAAGGTCTTCAGAATTTTATTAGTTTAATAAACTTTTCTTGTTCTTGAAAATGCAGAAATATTTCTTTAGTAATCTTAGTCTTTTCAGTAGACATTTTAAAATGTGATCATAAGCCCCGTATACCCTTTATATTGAATAAAAGAGTTTAAATATTTCATCTAAAAGTTTTGTTACAAGCCTTTATAATTAATGTTTAAATCTTAATAATTTACTGAATCAAAGTGGAAACATTATATTAGGGGTTTTAATTAATTTCCGCCGTTTTTAGAACAAAAAGAACATTTATTTTTACTACAATCATAATAAA
>JBBMKC010217986.1:0-12462 GCA_037834085.1 Bipalium vagum
GTATTGTTATTTTAGCAATAAAGTGTTGTTCATAATTGTTTGATTCATTCAATTGCGTACACGTATAGGAACAAGTGTACGGGTTAGTAACGTTTCGAGCTAAGGTTACGACAGGGTTCATAGTGAAATAATATCGTAACAAAATAACAAAATCATTGACCACCAAAAAAACTTAAATACTAATAATCGCATAAAATTCCGTTTTAAATGAGGTTTGCAATTCACTGTTGAAATAATGTGAGCCAGTGGTTATAAAAGTTTATGGTGCCAAAAAATTCTTAATTCAAATGCTTCTTGCACATTTTGACAAAATATTAAAATATTTGATTACTCTTAAAAGAAATTCACCATTCAAAATTAAACTTAACCTCAACTAATTCAATGATGTATAACATTTTTATATTTTTATCTCTTCGATTATGTAGTTCTGGCATATTGATCGGT
This sequence comes from Bipalium vagum, assembly GCA_037834085.1. Taxonomy (NCBI): domain Eukaryota; kingdom Metazoa; phylum Platyhelminthes; order Tricladida; family Geoplanidae; genus Bipalium; species Bipalium vagum. Next base: position 445 of record JBBMKC010217986.1, read on the forward strand.
TCTAAAATGATCTTTACCAATAATCTCTCCATCACTGAGAGAAAACTGTGATCAATGGGTTTCTTTTATGATTTCCTATATTTTTCTATTATTCAGCACTTTTCCTGTTATTCATTAATTTTGTCCTGATTGGAAAAATTTCTGAAAAAATCAATTTTGAAAACAACTCTTTATTTCAACCAAAAGCGTATTTTATTAAAATGAAATCCTCGATTTTTTTAATAATTAATTAACGCAGAAAGCACAATTGTCTCTAAAAGATTCGATGGACTGCGCAAATAATTTCAGATGACCTAATTATCAAAAATCAGATAATAGTAATGTTTTCAAAATCCCTTCAAAACTAAAACCCCTTTTCAAACCGGTAACAAGAATCAATCAGAAAGAAAAATCAGGTGATCTTTTTCGTAAAACTGAATGAATTCGGCTTAATAGCTTTAATAATTTGACTGAGCTCAATAAAGATAATTTTTATGGAAAAATAAAAACTTGCGATCGAAAACAAATCGACCACAGTTTGGATTCTTAACAAATGTTTAACTTATTTACTCCAAAAATAATATTAATAAAATGTGGTACACATTGTCGCTTTGCAAATAGTGTGGATGATTTCGCTGTTGCTAGCAAAATTATTTAACATGGGAATGTCTAAAATGGGTCTTTTCTAAATTCATTTCAAAGTGTAACCTAGAAATATAACATATTTTAACAAAATTTAAAATATATCTTACTATATATTTACTTACTATATACTATATATATATATAAATATATATCGTTTATTAACGTCTATAATGCGATAAAAATTAAAAATAATTTTTATTGCCTTAAAATGTGAAAAAAATACTTTGAAAAAACTCAATTACTTTCCGCACAACGTAATATTTGAAAGATGAAATTTTTCTAACATTTGAAGTTAAAATTGAAAGAAAACTTGAAAATACAAAAAAAATATTAATTTTTAGATTAGTTCTTGGATTGGAAAACAGTTAAAGGTCCGCGGTATATTTGCATTAGTCATAATAACCTCCTCAGTTTAGTGTGATAAAAGAGACGAGCTGTAACCGTATAACTGCATTAGTACTTCTCAAAATACATTGTCAAAGACTTAAATTGTGATGTACCAAAAATATTTCCTATTTACTTCAGCGTATGAAGGAAAGTTAATAACCAGAAATATTGAATGTTCGACAAATATTTAATCCAAACGTTATTTATCAAATGTATTATAATTATTGAATTTTTATCATTCCAGAGTTCAAAATTAAAAGTCGATAATTAATAAAATGTCCTCATGGGTCAAATGCAGGAAAATTCTGTTTCAATGAATTATATTTTATGATTAAAAATTCGGAAAATTAAAATTTCATGAAAAATTCCCACCACATATATTGAAAAATCTCCCGGTGACATTTTTTAATGCTTTCCAAAGTATACTATTGAGCACAGAGTATTTCTTTGTTCAGAAAAACCATATTTCAAACGAAAAATTCGTTAATAATCATCTCGGTTTCCGATAATCAAAATCCGGAAATAATAATTAATAAACGATCGATGTATAATTCTATATTTAATTTCGAAAATCAATTGGGCAATACAACAGAAAATAGTTTTAATAAAAACAGTAAATAATTAAAATAAAGCCATTTCAAATCACCAAACTCCGAAGTGACTTTAAAAATATTTAGAGCACGTTGACCTTTTGAGAAAAATTAGAAAATCAGTTTCTCTCAAGCAGACTGCTGGAAAACTCAGTTGAAGAAAATAATATTCAAGAAATCGTTTTCATATGAAAATATTCCGTACAATATATATAATTGACTTTTTGAACTTGTTCAAGACAGTTTTATAAGTGAGAATAATTAAACCTCTCTCTGTAGCTTCGATTTCATTATCATCTAAAATGGAGGTAAATTAAAAAATTGTATATTGAACGGAAAAACAGTAAAATAATAAATATTACAAAAAATAATAATGTGTAATTCATTGATAATAATTTTCTAACTATATTTAGATTTTACATCAATTAAGTAGGTCAAGATTTCTAAAAATAGAATGGTTTTACTAACCTTAAAATAGAAAATCCAAACCTAAAAAAAATTTCCACTTTTCTATCTGGGGAATATTTCACAATAAGAATTTTTATTAATTTACCTTGGCGGAATAATTTAAAGAAAGAACTGTAAAGTGAGATTTTTTCAATCGTAACAATATTATGTAATGGTTATTATAACAATGATAAACGGACTTAATTCTCAATATTGATTATTTTATTTTCCTTTTATAAAAATATTTATATTTTTTATTTCTTTAAATCCAATGTAAATATTCTCTTAATTATACTGCCTTAGAACTGGCATAATTATCTCATTTCAGTTTCCACAAAATTTTATTATATAAGATCAAAACAATTGATTTTTAATTTTTCTTCACTTTTTTTCATAAAAAATTTTCATCTTCATTTTAATAATTCTATTCAATTTTAAAAAAAAGAAAAAATTACTACTATAGACCAATTAAACATTCCTATTTTGTCTTTAATTATTTCTCAAGACCAAAAGAATGCCGATTTATGTTTTATATTTGTTTAATATTATGGATGAATGTTCTTGAAACTTCATTCGTAAAATAAAAAATTTTTAATATATTATTATTCTTTAGAGATACTTAATGAATTTTCTTTTATTTATCATTGTGATTAATTTGGAAAATTGGAAATAATAAATTTTTTTACACAAATATTTGGAATTTGCATTCAAGCCCATTTCATTATAAACTGAACGAAATAATCACGAAACAGAGAAATGACAGGATACGTTAATAGTCATATTGACTATTATTAATTTTCAATCTACTTTATAACATTAATAGATAAATAACATGAAAATTTCATATTGTTATAAATTAACATGGTGAAATATTTCTCTTAGACTTTTAATCAGTCTATTAACTGATTGCAGTAAATAAAACAATTTAATTAGAAATAAATTATTATTTATTAAAAATATATTTTCTACGTTTAACTCAGTAAAACAATGATCCAAATTTAACCTAAAATCATTAAATTTCTCAAAAATTAGTAAAAGTTTGTTTTAATACTTTCTTTAATAATATTTTTAATTAAATCTTAATTTTTCAATTTTATTTTTGGATAATTATCTAACTAATAAATGTACTTGGATTTTTCGAGGGTAAATGAACAACTCACTATTTCTCTGTAATTTTCAATCAGTTTATTAAAAACTGAAACCTAATTTATATTAACGAAACCATTGTGTAATTAAAACCCAATTTTAATTAATTATATTATTAATTTTCATTTACATTTCCATAAGTGAAAAATCTATAATCATGAGAATAATTTTAATCGTGCTCAACTAATAGTAGAATAATTTTTTAAAAATTGAATATAAAAGTAAAAAATTTTTCTTTTTTTTTCGGAATCATATTATTACTGACTCGAACCTACAAATTCATTATTAGTAAATATTTAGCAAACATTATACAAAACAAATATATTTTATTCAACTGTAAAAATTGCTATTATTTTTTAATTAAATATTTAATAATTTTAAATTAAATTACAAGAAATTAATTCTTTGATCATAAAGTTTAATAAAAAAAATAATTATAAATAAAAATATAATAGTGACATTTTAAAAATATTTATCAGAGTTAATTTTTGTCAATTTAATAATAATATATAATAATAATAAAATATAACAGATTTAAACAAGATTAGTAAAATATTTCAATTGTAAACACAAAATTTTCAGAAATATGTAAAAATCAATTAAAACACAAATTCGAAAGAAAAATCAATTCACTTTATTATTACATAATTTAACAAGTTAGTTCAACAAGTATAAAAATAAAAAGAACTTAACCTATTTTAAGTTAAGCACAAAATCATGTCTTACAATTTGGATGAAAATATCAAATATTATTCTAAAAAAATTTTTCAACCAGTAATATTAAACAGAAAATAATTTATTGAAAAATAATTATTCTTTTTAATTTGATAGCGTTACTGATCAAATGACAGTTTTCCGTAATTCAAAATAATATTTAAAATAGACATGCAAAATGAAAAGGATTTTGTTTAAATTTCACAAGATTTGTACGAATTATTTAAATTCTATCGTTCCATTATCAGCAATCTTAACTGAACCAAACACAAAATTAAATTCGTGACCAACCTTTTGCGTGATTACGAAACCTGAACGGCCCATAATCCAAATCCTCATTACATAATTCAAAGTTTAAATAGACAAAACATAATTTTCTAATTGGTAAATCCGTAAAATCCATTTTGGTCTGGATTTTTCAACATCATACATACAAAACAATGTTGGCTGTTGTTGCCAGGATACACGGTTAAGTTTTCATTTGTATAATTAACATGCGGCCGTTTTTTCGTTGAAATGCTTTGTTTGATTATACGTAAAATTTAACCACATACAGATACATTTATCACTCTACACAGAATAAAATAGAATGGATTTTACAAGATTTTACGAGGCATATAATTTTAAAAAACAGTAGCAATATTTTTGTGTTCGTATCTGAATTTATATTTTTCTCTGACTGATGAGGAAGTTACGTGAAAAAAGAAATATTAACGACATCCACAGCGAATACTAACCGCTTTTTAAATAATATCGATAATAGCATTGAGACAACTGGCATTAAGCATGTGTTTCGTCAGTTTTTCGTACTGAAATCTGCATGCAAAGCACACATACAGCGATATCTGAAATCAGACAGAAAAATGAAAATTGAGAAAAATGATTATTATTCTGCTCTGTCCACACTGAAATATAAAATAATGAATTTTGCAATGACAAACATGTTAGAATCCGTATATGGAGTCGTAATAACGGCCGCTTTCAATTTAAACCCATCACAAATTGGCATTAACAAGCCTTTCTATCGCGTTATATCATCCAAGACGATCTTATGACTATACACACACGCGCACACAGCAATTAAGCTAGCAACTTTGTTCTGAGTCATTATTGTATGCATTGGAAATGTTGATTTTCATTGGTTGCCTTTGTATCAAATTCGCTTCATTAAAAATTCTATCGATTGGAATTCTTTGTACGTAGAACCATATACACACAGACAAATTAATGAAATGATCGATGCAAACAGACCACACACACTTATGCATACCCATTCAATTATTTAAACATGCACACAAACGTGTTTATTTATTTCATCTATTAGTTGTGTTACATATTTGCGCTACTTTAAAATTTTGTTATTATTTTGTTTTTGATTCAATTGGATCTTATTAGTCGCAGTTATTTAATGTATTATTGATTTATATATTTCGATATGTCAAAACCAATCAATTCTCAGCCGATCCAGAAAAATTGTAACAATAACATTTCTACTTCAACAACAATGTGCTCGACAACGATTCAAAATGCACCATTACAAATTCAACCGAAACCCACTGTTACATTTTTGCAAACTACAAATCAATCGCGAATTATACCATCTCAACCTGCATTTGCCATTCAGTCGAACAATCAATATCTGGCAAACATTCAACCGAACTATTCTCATTCCAATGTAACACGCCCACAAGGATACAATATGCCTAATGGAAATTCTTTTACTTTTACCTTGGCTCCCATAGCCGCCAAACCGATAGAAAATTCAAATACTACTCACGTTCCTGGAATACCATCAAATTTTCAACCTATTCAGATGAGGCCGTCAAACAGCAATGCATCGAAACAGCCACCAGTTACAATCCCTCAATCATCAGCAAATATTTCATCAGCTGCTGCTGGAGGTTACTATCGGGAATGGATTTTAGAAGCAATAGACAAATTACGCGAAAGAAAAGCCAGACCGGATGCCGAACGAATTTCTACTTTAATGAAACGTTATCACAATATTCCATTAGAAGATACAGTGATGTGTCTCAATAAACTAGCTGATTCGGGAGCCGTAGTTTGTGTAGACTATAAAGGAAATATTAGTTACAGAAATCCATACAAATGGCGTAAAAATAGTGCAAACGGTGGAGGAATTATGAATCCTCCAAGTATCACTAATAGAATTTTAGAATCTTTTCGTCATATGGAAAAAACACGAAGTGCAGATTCTCAAAACCCCCATAAAGTCGGTTATTCAATTAACGAAATTGAGCAAGCTATATTAGCAACTCAAACATCGGGTTCAATTGAGCTTTCAAAGACACAACTTAGGCATTGCTTGGAACGGGAAGCAGCTTATGGAAAATTAATGCGTCGTGCTGATTGTACTTATGTAATTGATGAAAATGGTGAAAAAAAAATTCGCAAAGCTGCAACTATTCAAGCAAAAAAAACTGCTTTCAGTCATAAACCAATACCAAATAAATCAATAGCAGTTGCTCCTCAGCCTATCTCTATATCGACGGCGGCTCAAGTTTTACCTAACATCTCAAACAATCCAATTGTTAGCAACAATTCGTTTGCAACGTTTTCAATTCAACAAATCCAGTCCTATAATCCTCAGATATCACAATTCCTTCCTCAGAATGAACGGCAAATTTTACCAATGTTAACGACAAACAGTCCGTTTACCACTATATCTCTCACATCAGTCAGTCAACCAAATCCTATACTACCTAAGCAAACTCCACCTCCAGTGGCATTTGTAAAATGTGAAGCATCCTTAACTCCGGAAATTAATCCTATGCCTGCGTTGCCAATTGTTGTTACAAAATCAACTAATAATAGTTGCAATGCTGACAACGAAATTAAAGAAGAGCAATTTTCATCAACTATATCATCAACAATGCAATCAATATCATCCTCAGTCATCACAACTCCAACAATGGGAACTACAAGAAATACAGAAATGAAAACTGTAACAAAAACTAGCAGACGTGGTAGACCACCCGGATCGAAAAATAAACGCTATCAAGAATCGGAAAACAATTTTTCAACCAAGGTAATTTGCCATAAAATATCGCTTATGTTATAAACGAAACGTAAATGAAATGAACGATATCGCCGAGGACGACTCAATCTAATTTATTATAATCACAATTGTATAGTGACGCGACTTGATTACCGAGATACAGCTACAATGACTAAGCCAGGGATTGAATAAGACACACTAGCTGACATGCAAACAAACACCCTCAGTCGTGTGTGTATGACTGATAATTTAGGCACACATCCTTGAATAAATGCTGGCATATACGTAAACACATGCGCGACGAACGCACAAAGATTTTGTTTTATCGTGTTTGGACACGACTTGGATATATCGTCACTGTTGAAAGAATTAAGAAGAAAACGAAAATTTCGGGCCTGGGCCATTTTGACAAATTCTAATTTCGTGTTTACATTAGAAATATTTTAATTTTTGCCTGCATGTATACGAATAGAGATTTCGATAAATTAATGGGAAAAAACTATGCGTTACTTGACATTGATTTGTCAGTGAATCAAACGATAGTTTTCTTGATTGGTTATGTGGGTTCACAATCATAAATTGGAAAGTCTCATAAAAACGCACAAACTTCATGCCATACATTCTATTGCATTTCGTTAGTGTTGCAACCTATTTGTCTATTCATTAAATATTTTTCCATTGTTTGCTTTTTGTTCCACAATTACTATTGATAATAGTTAGTAATATATGAAAACTCTAATGTTGACAATTGTTTATGATTTAGAAACAGAAAATTGATTTGGAAAATCTCGCTACAAATGTTTCTGCTCCGTCGTCGTGTTCAGCTTTGAGCGTCAGTAATTCTGATCAAACAGTTCCAGCTGTTGGAACGGTAATTGAATTGTGTTCTGAATGCAAGTCGCCTCAGACTGATTACGAGAAATTTCTCTTTTGCAAGGACTGCAACGTGAAAGGTATAATTGGTTTGTGAAATTTTATTTATCATAATTATTTTAGTCCATCCATCTTGTTTGCATTATTGGCCAGAACTCACAGAGCGAGCTAGACAATCACCTTGGCAATGTAGTTCCTGTAAAACATGTTGCGTTTGCAAAGATCGTAGTTCCAAAGTAAACATTTAATTCATTTTTTAATAATCTGATCAAAATGAACCATGTAGGAATCAGTTTATATTTGCGACGGGTGTGATAAGGGATTCCATTCGGCATGTCATGATCCAAAAATTCAAGAACCTATTTCTCGAAATGCTGCGTGGATCTGTTCCAACTGTTACAAAGAAGGCTTTAGAGTTCGTTCAGAAGAATCAATGAAAAATTCTTCTGAGTCTCTCACCAACAACAATAATAAAGCACATAAAGAAAATTTACCCGAAAAATCGGAAAATAAAAATTCTAATGAAAAACCCAATGTTGAGATTAAGAAAGAAAATTGTATAAATGGAACCGAAGAAAAAATGTTTATTAATGATTGATTGTGCTAAATAATTAATTTTGTGATGTTTACAGTCGAAAGGAGGGCGCGGCAGCGGCAAAAAGTAGTCGACCAGATGATATCACAAAGTGGTCTACAGATGACGTATGTGACTGGCTGACGGAAGAGGGATTCGGAGTTCAGTCCGGATTGTTTCGTGAGCAGGAAATCGATGGGGGCTCTTTGCTTTTGATGAAACGAATAGATGTATTGACAGAGCTCAACTTAAAGCTGGGACCGGCTGTGAAAATATATGAGAAAATTAAAAAGATTCAAAACGATGGGTCAATATGGAAATACGATGATTGTTTTTGATTTTCGTTGACAATTGTAATATAAAAATCGATTACCAAAACTATAGCCGATATATAATATACATTATGAACCTTTATTTACATTTTGATTGTAAATGGAAGTAATAATTAGGTGTACATTTTGTCCAAACGATTGGTATGATGTCATTTATCATATTTGCTCATTTGGTTACTAAGGAGTGAGTAGATTTGTTTATTTTTCCTGATTATTTAAGAATCTCCATTTTAAATTATTGAATTTTTATACGATCAATATTTCTGAATTTTAAATTCTGAGAAACTGAAAACATTAATATTTTTATGAAAACCGTAAAAAATTATTAATATTTATTGGAGTATTAATAAAAATAATTACAACGAAGCTAAATTAAAATAGCAAATAAAACGAAAACAGTGCATCTCCATTTAAATGTTTCATTGTGGCAGAAATTATGTCTACATAATTATTATTAATATACCTTTGAAATTAGAATTTGGTAAGAATACCTTCATTTTAAAAGAAAGATTTTGTTGAACCAATTGTTTTGTCCTGGAAGCATGAGTTTTTGAGAAAGAAGACAAAATCAATATTTCCTCATTTGACATAAATTCTGGTTAAACAATTATAGCAGTCCAATTAGAAATCAGAATTTTTGAAAAAGAAAATTTAGATAAAAATAATGAAACGGTTAATATTCACATTTTTTGTATTCTTCAATAATTTTTTTGGAAATTTTGGCAAAATATAAATTTTGTTTTTTATAAAATTTTTTTTTCCATAATGATAATTAGATTATTTATGTAAGTGATGTTTAAAAATCAAAATGGATTTAGGTCTCACAATGTTAAACCTTCTCACAGTCATTTGTAATTAACCCTTACTTTAAGTTATGAATTCAATAACGAAAAATCCGAATAGGAAAGAAAAGTTCATCAATAAAACATACACACAACTCAGTAACATTACGTTCTCAAACACAGAAGAAGGAAATAACTCTTGTACATTAGCAAATAATGCCACAGATCATTCGTTGCTTGTAGAGCAACAATGGAGGAGAAAATCATATAACAGAGTTAATTTTAATCGATTCCTGATAATTTAGTCCAAAGACTTGGTTTGATTATCAAGATTTTGAGATTCAAATCTAAGGATTTTAGAATTCAATGAAAACATTATATCATGGATTATAAATCCATTTTTAATTGAACTTTAATACCTTTAAGGGTGATTTGGTTTTGTGTAATGATTGCATAATTACACAATAACGAAATATGACCTAAGATCCATGGACTGACATTTGTTATATACATTTCTACAAAAAAAATAGAGTACTTCAAATCATTTTATTTTTAGCGATTTCTTAAAATTTAAATGTTTAAACAAATTGTTGAATTTTAAAGAAAATAAATTTAATTTGAAGCAATCAATATCCTTCTAAACCCCTGAAAAATAAAAGCTACGCGATTTAAGTAAAAAAATCATTGTTATTTCAATAAAAAATTAGTCTGATTTTTAAATTTAAAATTTTGGGTTTATAGTAATTTTCATGAAAAAAATATTGTTGATCTGGCTAAAGAGACATCCCTTAACATTAGAGATCGCTAAAGGGTCTGAATAGTTATAATAATAATAATTCCAAAAATAATTAAATTATAATAATATAATTAAAAATAATAATTAATGTTAATAATAATATTTTTTATGATTTTTTAATCCGAATAATGTCTGATGTCAAATTGCCAAGATCAGATTTGCAAATAGGGACCGGTTTAGAAATTTAAACCTATAAAGGGTATTGACTAGTAATCCGATCAATATGTTACGCTATTAAATTGCTATGAAAACCATTACATAACACTTAGGTCTTTAACATTACTGACCCCTTCACTTTTGCCAATACGTGTTCGCAAATAAATGAATCCAACGACTATAATAAAAATTTATTCTTTCAATCACAATTACAAAGAATCACAAATGGACATATAGATGGACATTAATGATACCAACTTGAAATTCTTTTCGAAAACTTCTGACACTAAATCTTCTTTATCTTCGATGATTTCTTCCTGAATCTTTGATAATTTTTCCAGTTTTGTTTCTCTCTTGTTTTGTGGCAATTCAATGCGGATTCCAATTCATTTTATACTAATCAGGCGACTAATTAGTCGTAGACCAGTTTTCCTAATGGGGAATTTAAATTCCCATTTTGATCACTTAATCCAAAATCGGTTCCTCCCTGATCTAATCTTGACAATTCTGCGTCACAATTGTCGAGATTAGATCGTTTTTCTGATAAAAAAATAATTATTTTATTATTATATTTAATATTATTGTAATTAATATTTGTACTTTAAAATTATTATTTCATAATTAATTGTAGTATTATTTTGTTTTTTAAATTCTGACCGTTTTGTGGTCTTCAAAGATAATGTTAAGATGGTTAAAAGGGATGTGCCCTTGGTTAACCAAAACGACACTCCAGATTTTGACGAGATTATCTTTTCCTCTGCAGGTATCTTTCGTTCTTCCTTACTGTTTTTCGCCAACTCGCTATTTGATTCATCATTCTTCACTGTATAAGTGTTCATGTTTTGGTTCTGATTTTCAGTTTCTGCTTCTGCTGGTGATTCTGATATTTCCACTATGACTGATGGTTTGGATTCTAGGTTTTCTCCTTTCACTCAGACTTGTCTTTCCTTCCTCATGTTCACTATTTGACTATCTTTTCGACTTTCTTTGTTGATTGTTCTTCCTTTTCGTAGTCTGTTTTTTTCCACTTATTCTTCTCGTCTAAATATCGATTTATCCGTATTTTCAATACATCTGGCTTCTACGCTGTTTGAAACTTTCGTCATAAACGAAACATATCTTGTCATAACAACCTCTTTTGTTTTCCATTTTCGATTTCCATACTAGAGAACCAACATATGTAGTGATGCTGTTCCATCTCGTCTTGGTGTTAATAGTCCATCTTTCCTTATTAAAAGTAACGTTGCAAGATTCCAGTAGCCACGAATCCAACTCCTATTAATTCTAATTGTTTCTAATGCTCTTTTTACATCATAACCTATCATTATTTTTACTTCGAGCAAGCTTGAAACTTCTATCTTCAACGTGAAATAAAAATTGGTTAATATTCTTTTGAACAAATTATTATTGAAACAAAAGATTTATTAAAATTGTTGGGTTAGCCAAGGACACATCCCTGCCAACCCTTGTAAAGTAGAGGGTAGAAACCACAATAGGGTTTAAAATGATAATGATCAATTAATTATTAAGACCACAAGAGGGTCAGAAATAATAATAATAGTGATAATAATAATAAAA
>JBBMKC010217997.1:0-12461 GCA_037834085.1 Bipalium vagum
GCTTCCAAAGACTTCCACACAAAACCGTATGCAAACATCAACATTTTCAAACATGTCTATGTTCTTTTCATGTTTATAATTTTAATATTTTTTTGGCGTTTTTATTTTTTTCTTGATATTTTTAAATTGCTAAAATAATATTTATTTTCAAAAAAAATTGTATGTGTCTTTCTTCTTTGAAAATACTTTTTTTCATTTTATTATTCCTTTTTTAGTACTTTTTGAATGTTTTGTTAGTAAATGCTTTTCTTAGAAATGTAAAATTGATATTATTTGTTGTTTAGAGATAAAAAATATTTGGTTAAATTATCTTTGTTTAATTTGAAAATTTTATTTGTGAAAGAAAATTTTTATGTTGATGTTTTTATTCAATTAGTTTTTAGTGGAGAAATGTGAATTTATTCATTTGTTTTAAATAAATATTAAAGCATTTTGAAGGTCTTTTTGAAACTGGTTTTGTTTGACTTTTTATTGTAGGTATTTTTATGTTGGTTTTCCATTTGTTACGTGTTCCAGTTAGTATTGGAAGGCATATTTTTTGACATCGACATAGTTTGCTGCGGTCGTATTGATCCTGGTGAAACGAGGCCATAATTTTTGTTTAGCTTTACATTTTTAATTTGTGTTGTCAACAGTGGAACAAGGATATTTTCATTAATTTCCACGATTCTTTTTTTTCACATTTTTCGAAATACTAAGCTTGAAAAAATTGAACAGCTTGGCCGTCTTAGTTATGTATGGTCATGTCTGGTGTGCAAAGAACATGTTTTGAAAACCAAATACATTACCACCAACCGTGTTCCTCAAACGAGACACGGTTGATTCAAGGAACGTATAACAAAGTCTTACTTGATTTTTCAATCGTGGAGAAGCTAAATATATTTCATAAAGACGTATCGTCAGGTTATGAGGAATTAATGTGCACCAATAACCTCCAACACAAAACAGGAATAAAAAAATAGTTCAATAAAGACTGCATATTAAGCAATGAAAACACTGCAATGTACATTTCTGATTTGCTGAGTAAAACCTTTTGAAGTATGCTGGGCTCAGGCATAAGATTTTGTGGAACGACTAAATTATTATTAGCAAACCGTCTGAGGTGTTGAATGAGGCGCCTGTGGGTTGCAGAGCATGCAACGGTAGAGCCACTGGAAGTTAGCACTTTCTACGTATTTCGTTGCGATATTTTCATATTTCATTGTTAATAAATTGGTAAGTTTTTGAAACGCAACAACACAGCAAAAAAAGCATTGGTGAAGGTTGTTCACACCTAATTAGAAAGCGCGACGGAAGACTCCTAACTGCAGAAAGGAGTCCAGCTGGTATGAACAGTGGCCGATCAGAAGGTCAGAGAAGATTGGTTTTATTTAATTAAAATTTTGTTTAATTAAGCTTATAAGTTGGCACTATTACACAAATTTAAACGTGTGATAAAATTTGACAAAAATGTTAATTTAAAAACGTGTATTTCGACTAAAATTTGGACAGAGCTACTTCTTTCGAATACCTATGGAAGTTGCTTTGAACTGTATGAGAACTGTTGAAGAGTAAGAGTGATTAGTGGACCGTATTAGGTGTCAGATCAGCTCCAAAAGTTTTAATGGTAGAGCAGGATGAAGATGTAGAAATATAAATTGTCTACGCATTGCCCTATGGTATTTTACTTTATGTAAATAATTAAAATATCGAGTTTTGGAGCCAAAACAGCACCACGAGGATGGCACAAATGGAATTGGTTTGTGTCTCATTTGAAAGAGCAGACGAAAATTAGTTTTGAAAGGAAATTAGAAGAATTAAAAGACGAAGAATATTATTGTATTTTTAAAATCACAATTATATAAAGTTGTGTGAAAAATATCCCATTTTTCAAATGGAGAAAGAAGTAAGTCAGAGTATGCATATCTTCATATCTGTCACAAAAAATTTCTTCAACAATTATAAACTTATTATCATTTTTAGAACGAGTTATTTTAACCATTTTTATTAAATAATTTTTTATGAGGTTCAACAAAAAGACCAGCTCCTTGTTTGGTAATCATAATGTTATGCTTACGTATTTCTTTAATAATCCCTTTAATTCTTTTCTATCAGATTTATCTATATTTTTATATTTTATACTAAAATAAATTACATCTTTTAAACCTTTACCTTTTGGTCGAAGTAAAGGTTTTTAGTTTTTAACTTATCAACTTTTGGCTTCTCTAAATCTATCTTTTCTCACTGAGCATTTTTTTAGCTTTTTTAGCTTTTAGAAGTGCTTCAGCAACTCTTCTTGCAATTCTACAAGCCGATCCTAATGCTGACCAATAATGAGTGCAACAACGCAAAAGACGACAGGATGGAGCCCCACAGAAATTATTTTTGGCAGGCGCTTAGACCGAGAAAGATGGTATCCGTCGAGAGAGAGGGTGGATAGAAAGGAGGTTGAATAGAGGACGAAAATGAATTTTGAAGCTGGTGAAGAAGTCCTGGTCAAAGTGGAAACGAGGAACAAAGATATGGAGGTACATATCGAATCCAAAGAAAGATTCATGGAAAACGATATTTGGTAGAACACCCAGATGGAAAAGATCTGGAGAGGAAGGTTGAGGGGATGTAACATTGATATAGTGCAACTCCCAGTCACCCATTAAGTTCATCTGAACTCTGGGATACATTGAGCACAAAAATAAAATCTATAATACAACTTTTCATTTTTCCATTGTTTTATTTTATATAATTTTATATTATTAATTTTTAAAAATATTTAATAATGATTAAGAAAAAATAAATAATAATACAATTCGACATCTTAGTTTCTCACAAAAATAATACCCTGAGAGATTTGTAATGCTCGTTTTGACAATCACTATAGTGTTTTTTTGTTTTAATTGTCACTAACATGAAAATAATATATATAAATAATAACCTTTAAAATATACAGGAGACCTCAGGATAATGATTAAGAGAAAAAAATATAAAATTACATTTATTTTATTAAAAATAGGTTTAAACATTTAAACGAAAAAATACGATTTTTTCTATCTCAAGAAAAAAATAGTTTTTTTTCAATTGTTTAGAAACGGATATTAATATCTCACGGTTTCTCTTTCAATTATTGCGTAGGAACAAATAGTAATACTAATAGTAATAATAATAATATTAAAATTAATATTAATACTTTCTTGAATTCCATTAATAAAGACGCATTAGCGTAAATCGATAACACATGTCACGTGAGACCAGGAAATAGAACGATTTACAGAAAGGTAACAGGAGACATCTGAAAAGACAAACTAATTGACATTGTCTAAAAAAAGACAAAAAGTAAACCTCAGACCGCATTCCAAATCCGTTTTTGATCGATATTCTTCGTAACAACTTTTATCGAGGTCCTCATTAAAAATGTTTTAAAATCTTAACTGGAAGAGTTTTTCCCTCTTTTTTTTCATGAACACAAATTATATTTCTTTTCCATGTGCAATGACGGAATACAGCACAATCAGAATTTCCTGTATTTCGTTCAACTCTACCCAACCACAATGTTCTCCATCTCACTTCCGTCTGTTTCTATCTATCCTGTCTTACTCAAATTCCTCTCATTCCAGAGAGCATTAATGCCAGTGTGATACCAAAGTGAATCATTGATAAGCGAATATAATATAAGCGAACATATAAGCGAATATAATCTTGTGATAGAGCCAATCGACCATTCTTCGCCGTACACGTTGCCCACGCCCCACAAAAAAGTTTTGTTACTCAAGAACATGCAAATACCATTGAACAAAGAAAAGGGCTGCACGCACAATAAATGCACTGTGTAAGTCAGATGGAAAAGACAAATGAATATGTGAAGCCAGTTCATAAAGAAATGAAATCGTTTAACGATTCCTTCTCTTTTAAACAAATCTTTCTTATTCCACGTAGCCCAAAACTTGATTGATTATTCGCAAAGCTAACAATAAATCCATTTCAAACTTGACAATTAAACATGAACTTAAACGTAAGCAAAGAGACTATCCGTCGTGTTATCAACAATTTTTAAGTCGTAAAATACCAAAAAATGATGGTGAAACTACCACTTGAAGTTGAACACAGATTGAAGCGAATGGGCGAAAACTAAAGTAGCATGGGACAACGAATGGAAGCAGGTCATCTGGAGTGACGAAAAGAAATTTTATTTAGACTGACCAGATGACTATGCATACTATTGAAATGATTTGAGTAAAAAAACATGCAATTTTCCAAAAGAAACTCGAGCGGAGGATCTTTAATGATTTGGGCCTGTTTCAATTTCAGTGGAAGGTTGAGTCTGGCCACTGTTTCCGGCAATGTAAATCAATGGGGGTATCAGAGTTATTGACTGTTAGGAAGACATGAATCAATACATCCTGGAAAATTTGGTAACTTCAATGCCAAATAGAATTTATCAGATTATTTAGTCTCACGGCAGCTCAATAAACTATAGTATTGGTACATTTTTTGAAATAAAAATAGATTTTTTTTTAATGGCCGAATTGTGTCGAATTTTTCTTCATATTTTTATTCTTTGCCTAATATAGTTGGTTAAGATTTTTAAAATTATTTTTTACATTTGCATTAAGACACTAACTAAATTGTGTAAATATTTTGAAATCTTTGGACAAATGATAATGTCATTTTTGTAAGTGCGGCAATTAATTTCGTAAATTTTCATCAAATCTTTGAAAATGAATAAACCATCTTGACACACTTGATATCAAATAGTATCTAACTTATGAGTACAAATAACTCTTGACTCAACCTGATAAGTGGATATTTAATGCTAATTAAGGATTATATATTATATATAATATTATAATGTAATTTCTCTCATTTTTATTCCATTATTCAACGAAAATTGATAAGATAAATCTGCATCCGAAACTAGCAATGTTCTGAAAGTATCTCTTCTAGAAGAACAATTGAAATGACAACTTCTGGATTTTGTTTGCAAAATATCGTTCTCAACTTGGAGCCCAGTGTCTCAGTTGTCAACAAAATGGAATTGATTTTCGCAACTGAGCACTCGGAATCAGTTGTTTTGAATGAGAGATATTTTTATCAATTTGATCCAGTCCGGGTCCTGCAGTAATGCCCGGGATCTATTACCATCGGGATATGATCACCCCGAGGTAATACGGACTCAATTGCGGAGCACTTATCCCCTCCCGATTGATCATGAATCCAATACTCAACCATCCAAGAATAAGCCCTGGATAAATTTCAGGATGGATACCGAGATGGATTTATATTCTTTTTGTTATATTTCATAAGTAAATTAAAATAAAGTAATAAACAATAATATGAGTAAAAATAACGTAATAAGTAAAATTTTAAGGCTACACTACAGTTATGCTTAACCATGGGAATAGCATTTTTATTTAAAATCGCTAAATACTAATTATTGCTGAAATTTTTATCCTTCTTTTTTTTGGAATGCGAGTGAGTCAATGATTTTTTTTTTCGAAATATGAATAAAGATGAGACCACAATGACTTTCAACCAAGGACTTTAATTATATTCATTACTACAATAGGTGGAAGAGTCGACTTTTTGGGTCGTTCTTTAATGATGAACAATTCGCTGCCTGCAGCGCATTAGTTCTTCGAGATAACTTAGCATTAAACGTTATCTTCTAAACATTGCGAGAGGGACAGATACGATGAAAACACGATGTGGTAAATCATTGCCCGGCCCGGCAACACCAATCAACAGCAAAACATAATTAATTGTTAACACTGTTGCTTAACTTTCGAAACGACTCGAGATTAGACTTAGATATTTATGTATGTCCACATGAGGTTAAAATCACACTACAATCAGACGTAGTTGGCAGATTTAAGGACAGATCCAAGCGTTATTAGTCTCATTGACCTCAAAGTGCCATATGATGAGCTACTTTTTCGAAGTCTAAAGAAAAACTGGACGATAAATCTAGGATGTCTCGGCTCTGAAATCCAGAGAACGATAACGTGCTTCGTCGACTTGGTTTCAAGGAACACAGTATACACAAAGTTGTTTCAAAAGATGTATTGTCATAACCAATGTAAAATTTTCAGAAATTCAACTAAAGTGCAAATAATTATCAGGAATATTCTATGACGACAAACGAGTTTTTGACCATCTAATCCATAATATAATTGAACACGTGGCTCGTAGGTCAATTATTCACACCGATTATTGGAAAGGTTAAGATTGCTTTTCTTAGTTTGGATAGCAACATAAGAAGGTTAATCATAGTGAGAAGAAGTATCCATTTAATAGTATTTTTTTTATTAATAGTTTTTTTCAATTTTATTTTTATTTTATTGGATTTAGAAGAATCCACACTAATTGAATTGAGTGATAGTAGCGGCCGATGAAGAATTGGTTTAGAAAACGACAGCCAAATGAAGATTCTCTTTAACCAACTCTTTGCGATTATTTGGCTAGGCGCAAATAGCGTCTAAATGGTATCGATTTTTTCGATTGATACGAGAAAAGTATATAATAAAAAATTTTTTAAAATAGAAAAGCTCATAATAATCAGAAAGAAGTTTCTACCAGAAACATCCTGAAGCCACAGACCCTATAGATAAAGAAATCAGAAAGAGACAATGAGACACCGGTCTCCTTCTTTCACAGTCACAATTGTTATAACATACTTTATCTTAAAATTGAGATTGGACTGTCAGTAAGTAATTCTGTTATATCTTGAGAAAATATACAACAAATAAATTGTTCTTCGTCGTTTATTATCAATCTTAATACATTTCCGAAGATCTTAGCTGCCTTCTCGAATCAAGCATACTTTTGCTTACGCCTACTTATAATAAAATTCATATCAGGTAATTATCATATTTAATTATCATTTAATGACATATGTCTTCTTTTATTACATTTAAAACCCTTGTCTGAAAGCCTAGATTGTTCTTCATAACCTCTTTTAGACCTTTCCCTTCTTTTACTTGTCAATTTATAAGCTCTTCTCCTCTCTAATCCTCTTTTATTCTTTTCTGGATTTACTAATCGTAATTTTAATATTCAATTAAACCGAATGCTACCCACAACTCCTAACTCATTAGAAAAAAAAATAATAATCATAATAATCATAATAAAATAATCATAAAATAATAAGCATACATATCTAAAAGAACTGAAATATATGATTTATCAGGAATCTTTTCAATGTATCTGGCAAAGGCGTACCCTGATTATTTGAAGAATTAGAGTTTCTATCATTTGAGAGATAGCTTGGATGTTACCGATGACATGATGCTTTTGTCAAGAAACGAACGAAATCTTATCATTATCCCAGAAAATTTATCAATGATTTTGTGTAATTGTTATGATCCATAGAAAAAGAGGTCCCAGCACCCATCAATTCAAATTCAAAGCCCACAAAGAAGCCGGAGTCTCTACAGCCAGAACAAGAGCGTATGGAGGATGATTCTCCAAAGCCCATAATAGATACATAAATAACATTTTTAATTGTGAAATTCGCATGAAAAAGCCTTGTTAGTCTTACTTTATTTTATATTATGAATCATTTTATGTTATTTTATATTTTATTAAATAATAATATTTAAATTATATATTTGTTTTTAATTAATATAAATAAATAAAATAATAATATAAATTGAAGGTTGAAACTTAACCCACAAAATTGGTAAAAATAATCTAAATGAACAATAATGAATCAGAAAATAAAAATTACCAAAAATAAGATAGTATGAGAAAATATTAATATGTGAGTGGATATATTTAGTAAGTTCTATAATATAAGAACTTTCCAGAAAAACAAAAACCCACATATTACTCTACTAATGACCGACCATTTTCTTTTATTCCTAAGAGAATATGCTTTAATCCAGTTGCAATTAAGTTAAAAAAAAAATAATAATATTACTAATTATTTTCCCTCACAAATTCACAAGTTTATAATCTACTTATAATTGTGAGTACCAAAAAAAGAATAAAAAATTTTTCAATAAAATATTTTACTCAGTATTTTATAATAAATATAAATAATTAATGATGGCGATTTATGAACATAACCAACGTTAAATTTTACTACTCAAAATTCCACACGAGCCAAATAAACAAGGGGAGTGGTTACCAATAAAATTAATTGGAAAAATTATTATTTCCATTCAAAAGACCACACATTTTTTTTCCTATTATGCGGAAAACAAAAATCGCTTCACAATGCAAAATCTCGATTTTGGATCAAAACATTAAGAAGATTCAAAATCGCTAAAAACGTAGAAGTGGCAACATTGAAAATTTTTGAAGATATTTTAAATAATTTCTCAAAAAAATCGGTGATCTGCCCGCACTTTATGCCAAGCCAATACAATCTACAAACACTAACGGAAAGATAAACAAACAGTCCTAAGACCTGTCAAATGAAAATGATGAAACAATAGAAGCGAATGTCTGTGGGGAACATTTTCGACTCTTATTTTCGACCATTAATACTTTCATTAAAATATTTCCACATTCATCCAAAACATATTCAAAAAATGCAAGGATCATTTGCATTGCGACATATTTCAAACAAATGTGTATTTCATATAATTCTTTTATCAATCATATTCAATCCTTTGGTCTACTGAGTTTTATCCTAGATACGGTGTTCGATATCCGAAAAATCGTTATGTTGGAGTTGCAATTTATATACGGTCGTCCAATTAACAAAACTTCCAAATACAATTTATTATGAACATACAAACATTAATTGACTAAATATTCTCTCTTTAAATCACTAAGTACAAACTGGAACCATTTGGAACCTTTAAATTAGTAAGGGTAGTTTGGAAAACCGATTTTAGAGAAATTTTTCCTTTCACTGACGATTAATAACAATTTTATTCTAAGCACACATCTTCAGATTATTTTGTAATTATTTCAGTTGTCAATATCCGCGAAATATGAATGAAATTGTCACACAATAAGGTTTACTGATCTTTCATGAGTAGAGGGAAAATAAAGGGTTAGGGGTATGGTTTCAAGGTTTGTTTCTGATTTGAGCAATTACAAATTGCATATTTTTAGGAAAAGAAAATCGAGCCAAAGTCTCAAACACGGAAGGTGTATATTTATGTTACTAATCTTTATTCAAAAATATTATTCTTCTTCTACTTTATATTCATTTAAATTAAGAGTTTTTATATTTTCTTTGCAAGTCTTCCTCCTACTCAATCTCATCTATTATTTTTAAAAAATATTCTTAGTATTTTATACCCAACATAAATTTATTTTACTTTGCAGGTGTGACAATAAAGAATAAGGAAATCAATAATTGTTCATAAGATGTCTTTCAGTTAACCTAAGAAATAATTGTTACTAAACAAAGTCTCAGTTACTGAAATCGTGTCCATTTACCGTCTTTCTTGTATTCCATTGGCAAAGACGCATCAGCATAAATCGGTAAAACGCAGGGCATCTCACGTGAGGCCAGGAAATAGAACGATTTACAGAAACGTGACAGGAGACATCTGAAGACAAGCCAATTGAAATTGTAAAAAATAAAACAAAACGTGACCTCAGAGCACATTCCAAATCCGTTTTCGATCGATATTTTTCGTAACAACCTGTTCCGCGATCTTCATTGAAAATATTTTAAAAAATTTCCTGGAACACTTTTGAGTGAATTTCCTTTTTCTCTTTCTTTTCATAAACACAAATAAAATTCGCTGTCCCTGCACAATAACTAGTTAACAAACCAATTTTTCCACAAAATATACAATCACGATCTGCTGCTCGTGGTTCATGTATACCCCACAACGCGATATTCTTCATCTCGCTGCCGTCTACTTCTATCCATCCTGTCTTAGATTTATTTCTTTCATTCCAGAGATCATTGATGCCGGTGTGATACAACAAAATATTACTTAGGATAGATTGAATATTTACCAATTCTTTCGAAAGGGGCAATCGACCGCTCTTTCCCGTACACATTGTCCACGACTCACAAAAAGTAAAAGTCTTATTACTTAAAAACATGCAAGTGCCATTGAACAAGGAAAAAGGCTGCAGGCATAATAAATGTACTTTACAAGCCACCTGGAAAAGATATATGAAAAAATGAAGCCAGTCCATAATGAAATAAAATCGTTTGATTATTCTTTCTCTTTTAAGTAATTCATTCTTATTTCACTTAGACAAGTAAACAGCCAATGAAATGGAACTACGTAGGGATTTTCCTGATTGGTGGATTTCCACAAAAAATCAGTGGAATTTCTCTTCGCCTCATGGTTTCTTTTCCTAAAGACGACTGAAACTGTTTGAGAGAGACATACACAGAGAGAATAACATGAGACAATTAATTCTGCATCATGTCTTCTCAAAGACATGAACATCAAATCTCGAAATTAAAGAAAAAAAAATGAAAACCTTTTCGCTTTATTTAATTATAATAATATTATTTATCATTTTATAATAATATTATTTGTATTGATGATGTGGAAGTTAAAAAGAATCTTGAAGACGTCTTTTACTGATCTATCAAATTACATTAACTCTTACTCAATACGTTCACATGGGATATGGTGATTAAGGCGTTTCCGAACAATATAAAGAACGTTTGCGCAATGTGAGCTTAATAAGTCGAGTACAGGAGTTTTTCTATAAAATATTATGAAAATGCTTTTCCTCAGCAAATAGCATCAAATTAATCTTTGTGGGACAATATTGCAGTCTATATAGTTTTAGTAGTACTAAAGCAATAATCTTCTTTTAATCGGTTTTCCAGCACTATAAAATGTTTTTTGTTGTTTTGTAAGAGAAAACGTAACACCGAGTAAATCAGTAAATCCAAAAATCCAAAATCAATGGTGTCAGGTCTGGTGAACGAGAAAACCAACTTTGGGCAAATTCTATGGATGTGGTCCTGTGCGGACGAGGTTTCCTTTTAAATTTAGGCGAATAGGTTTAGGCGAACAACATTTCAACATGTAAAGGTAATTACTTTTATTTATTGTTTTATAGAAAAAAAAAGAAATTTAGAATAGAATCATATCCTATTGACTTTTTCCGGATAAAGTGGATTTTTCATGAAAGATGTTGGTTTGCTTGCAGCCAAAATTCTGTAGAGATATCGGCTAATTTCACCATTCATGTGGAAGTATGCTATAGAGGTATGGAAATATCAGTACAGAAAATGTTAGGCATAAACAAAATCCTACCCTAACTCGCTCATTATAATCGGTTGATTTTAACTCATGAAGCAGCTGTATTTTATAATGCTTAAAGTTCTCATCTTTCAAAAATTCTTCCATCGAGGATGGTAGACTATTGGTTTCTATTAATAATGTTCGAATGGACGCTTTTCTATTATTAAAATTCAATGCATATTTAATAAAGCTTTTACGTTTATGACTTGACCAAAGAAAGTCTCCCGTGAGGTACATTGGGTACAACCAGTTTTCCAAAATTTCTGAATAAGTTTGGTTACTTCCGAACAGGTTCATGGTTTTTAATTAAATTTCTATTTTTCTTGATTTGCATAATTCTAGTTGAAGGAGAATTTGATGTTGTTTGATAACATCAAATAATGTCAAATTTCAAATCGATACTCATATGCATATTTATCGCATTTTAAATAAATATATTATTTAAACAAAATATACTTTAGTCAATTTAATATGCTTTCTTAAAATTTAGATGAAATTTTTTTCTTATCTCTAGTAAAACTGATTAATAAAAATAGTAATAATAATAATAATAATAATAATAATAATAATAAAATAAATTATTAAATAAAATTATTACTATTACTATTATTGTTATGAAATTATTATTGTTAACTGAAAAAAATTTAAATGCATTTTATGCTATAAAGCCCAATGCATTCATTTAGGACTATGAAGAACAGAAGTCGTGAATTTAAAATTGCCTTCCGGAATAAAGGGGTGCTTCAACCATATTTTATTTAACGAAACGCAGTCCATGGGAGGAATCGTATCGCTAAACAATTCATTTAATATTACAATTCTGTGAATTGGTAGTTAATATTAATATTGTCAATCTCATTAATACATGAGGCTTGCGTCCAGGAGAAGCTTTATATTTCCTGGTTAAGTAAATTGGTTACAAAACTCTTTTCATTGCGAAAACTATTTTTGGCATTCCTCCCCACTCTCAAGCTATATCTTTCTTTTAAGACTATTGCAACTGCGAACAATGGAAATATAACAACGCTGGTAAATGAAATGGAACTATGTTGGTTTTTCATATAATCAAAAAATATGTGATGATCATGAATAAATAAAATAAAATAATAGATATAATTATTCAAAACAGATTTTAAAATTTTGAATAGAAATATAAATAATAGAAACTGAGATATTTCAATCTCTTTTTCTTTGATTTTTAATAATGTTAGCTCAATGCAATTTTTAAATTTATTATTATTATTATTATTATTATTATTATTATTATTATTATTATTATTATTATTATTATTATTATTATTA